>VYZQ01040542.1:0-16574 GCA_013400655.1 Mystacornis crossleyi | reverse complement strand
CTTCCAAGAACGGTGATTCCACCATTTCCTTGGTCAGCCTATTCCAATACCTGACCACCCTTTCAGTGAAGAAATGTTTCCTAAGATCCAATCTAAACCTCCCCTAGTGCAACTTGAGGCCATTTCCTCTCATCCTGTCTCGTTATCTGTGAGAAGAGACCGTCCACCTCCTGGTTACACTTTCAGACAGTTGTAGAGAGGGATAAGGCCTCCCTGAGTGTCCTTTACTCCAGGCTAAACAACTGTAGTTCTCTCAGCTGCTCCTCCTAAGACTTGTGAGTCTTATGAACCTTCATTAGCCTTATTGCCCCTCTTTGGTCCCATTTCAGCAACTCAATGTCTTTCTTGTATCGAGGCTTTAAGTCATTCACCTCTGCTGTAACAGCCTGAGGTTCAAATTCCTGAACAAACCCTGGCAAATAGAGATTTGACCCTGAGCTTCCTGAAAGCCAAGTGAAGGCTGAAATCACAAGGTATTGTTTACTGTGGTACGTGCAATCTTTCTCTCATTGGTTTTGGCCAAGATTTCACCATTATCCACAATCCTGGGAGGATATTCAGTTTTCAAAATTTAAATTTTCTGGCAGACAAGTTTTGAACAGTTCTGCTAATGATACTCTTAGTTTTACATTAATATAACAGCGAACAGATGTTTTGGGCTATAATTTGTTGATTGTTTCCTCTATTGTTAACAGCTGCTCTAATCTTACTTTAATATTTCCCTAATTTCTGTAAATGTCTGAGATATATGCATACAAATAATACGAGGCTATTATATCAAAAATATTCTGCTAATGTAATTGCTTGAGAAATATTTATTATCTTAAATTAAAAAAACCCGTGACAGCTAAACATAGCAGCTCTTCTCATGCAAGATAGATACTTTAAGTTATTTCTACTTTGGAAATAGTAGGCCTTAACCAATATACAGTGTGAAAATTTCAGTTTCTTGAATCACTCAGCACAAAAGTGAAACTATTAGGCCAAAGAAGAATTAATCATATATGGACACATCAGCTCAAACTTGCATGAAGAGCTTTAAGTTCTTTTACTGCTCCAACCTGATAAGAGATGGTCCCAATCCAAAAGCTATCCCAGTTCTTCATATTAAATTCCGCTGTATTAATACGGCTGAACAACTTGGAAGGGGAGGTAGCTCATGCCTAAACAGTTTGGAGTGTGACTATATCACCATTCAGCCACATCAGCATTGCCAGTGCTATTCTTATGACAGTCCAAACTTCCTGCTGGATTAGTCCAACAAACTAAGCTGACCACAGTCCTTCCTATTGCCAAAGCCAAGGGAAAACACCAAACCAGGAAACACATTTACACCAAGTTATAGAGAAACTTTATGTGGACGAGGAGGAGAGTTTTGCCATTGTTTTCAATGGGAAGTGGTTGGACATTTTTGTACCAGAATGCTGTTTCGAAGACGGATTTACTTACCCTAAAGTGTAGGCTTCAGATCCCAGTCTGTAGGCTGCAGCCAGCTTGTTGATGGATTCAGATCCATGGCTGTAGGCAGCTGAGCTGGTGCTGAGGGACTCAGAGTCAAGGCTGTAGGCAGCAGATCTCTTACTCTGCATGGCAGAGTGGTCATAGGCGGTGGATCCATAGCTGTGGGCTGCCGACTCGAGGTCATAGGCTGAAGAGCCGTGGCTGTAAGCTGCTGAGGAGTCGAGGCTGAAGCCTGCTGCAGATGAGTGGCGATAGGCGGCGGAGCCCCTGGCGTAAGCTGCAGATCCTTGAGCATAGACGGCAGATTTGCTCTTTGCCTCCTTTTGGTACTGGCTCACAGTGGACGACAGCGCTTTGTGGCGGTACGCACGGTCATAGTGCTCGTGGTGTCTTTGGTAGAAAGGTAAAGACATCATGGGTGCCTTTGAATTTTGGGTTTCACTGCACTTTTCTGAGTGTAAATAAACAGGATGACGTCTGAAAAAGAACAGGTCAAACATAAGGACTATAGTCAAGGAAACTCCTGAGTTAGCATACAAATAATACACAACTTCACCCAAACTAACTCTGAACTTGAAAGATCAGCTGCAATGAGTTTAGTGTTATCTTTTTATTATGTGATTTAAACTTTCAGACAGGTTCATATTCAGGTTTCAAGAAGCTCACACGTCAGCCATCATGACCAGAAACCTTTGCATTGTTGTGTCTGTTCATTTGTAGCTGGCCTCCCTGCTACTGCAAACTATTCAAGTTTTATGTGCTCACTTATTACTGCAAACTAATGAAACTTTGTGCCTGGCTTCTTCAGAGATAGTGTAAATAATTTTTTTCAATTACAATAGAGATAATAAAGTAATAAATTATTTTAAAAGGCATGAGCAATTCCAACAAGGCTATAAAAGCTGAAACAAAAATATATGAACATTTCATTTAATTTTGTAATCCAGTTTTCAGATTGAATTTAATGTTCCATTTATTATTACAACAATGAATTAAAATACTAAGATTGAGAAGGATGTCAGTTTTTCTCTAAATGTGCGTTACACTGATTGTTTTGTATGAGACCAGGGTTCAGTTTAAAGGGGCTTATTGCTCTTTATACTTTTACAGTTTAATCAGGGATCCAGTCTGTATGCAATGGGGAAAATTATACCACGCTCCTCAATCCAAATCCTTTTTATTTAACCAAGAATACCATGTTCAAGATTGCCAAGACCCTTCCTCCAGACAATAGGCCCATTTAAGTTTTAGTTTGCACGTCATCAGTAGATTGTCTTGTAGTCACTTGTAGTACAAAATTTGATCAGGTGAGAGGTAGTTCCCCTCTCAAAATGGGATGAGAGTGCAGAAAGACGTTTGTTTTGTTTTGTTTTGTTTGTTTGTTTGTTTGTTTTAAAGCTGGCAATTGAGTCATAATTTTGCTTTTGTTTTATTTTGCTGTTGTTGTAACTGACTTTTTCTACTTTGACATGCAAGCTTGCCTCATGTAATCCATGTGATAAACTCTCTTTCTTTTTCTTTTAGGCTTACATGGCTACTAGGATTGTCCCTGAAAAAGTATCTAATTAGTAATAGAAACGAGCTACAATGAGGAAATATTTAGAAGGATTTAAAGAAGATCCAAAAACAATGGTGAGAGGTGTTTATTGTTGTTTTTTTTTAATATCAATCACAACAATAAGAAAGTGTTCTGCTTCTTGCTTTCTTCATATTAGTGAAAAACAATTTAATGTTTGGACATAAAATACAGAACTGGAGAGCAATCATGACTTCATGAAAATCTAGTCATTTGATTTGGGTTATCCTGTGCAGGACCAGGAGCTGGTCTTTGATGATCCTTGTAAGTCCCTTGCAACACAGAATATTCTGTGATTTTGTGATTTTTTCCCCCTGGTCTTTATGCTTCCTAGATTTCAGTCCTTGGCTTTTTCTCTAGTATTTGGTTCTGATAGCAAGTCAACAAATTTCAAACTATTCTCTTTAATAACTGCTGCAGTATTTACCCTAACCAAGGCAAATTATGAAAAAAACCAAAACAACAACAAACCAAGCTGAAACCCAACAGAAACCAAAATGAAGAGGAAAACTTTCTTATATTTCAGGGCTCTCACAAGGGAGATGCTCTTTGTAGGATAACTGAATAGATCATTTAGTTGCAGGAAGTCATCAAGGAAGAAACTCATTCAGAAACTCTTTATGTAAAAGAAATTGCTGATATCCTGACCACAGTGAAACTGTGACTTCAAGGAGACCAGATTATGCATTTACTTTATTTTTATCTGAGGAAACAGAAATGGGAAAGAGTGTTAGCCCATTGCTCTCTATGGCAAAAACTGATGCTCCTTTTTAACTCCCTTATTCCTCATGCTGGCTATTTTTTCATGTCAGCCTGAAGAAATTCAATTATTCTGTCTAGCATCCTTGTTTCTAATACCTGTCAGTATTTTGTGGTGTTACTTATTTCACTTTGTTAGCTACCACTAATATGTGGTTCCTCCTAATTTCCCTAGTTTCAGAAGATTTTTTTCTTCATTTTTCTTCACTGCCTTCCTCTCTAAGGAAGAGAGGAGAAAGGTTTAGGATTTATAAGTGTCGTGATCACTGCCTAGGAAGGTTAAGGCATACAGAAGAATATTGTCTTGCACACTGAAAGGGAAGGAACATGAGAACATCCTGTTTTCCTTCTGCGGAGTACTACAGTTTGTCTTCACCAGCTTTATTTGAAGTGTTGGCTGGCTTCATCATTCATACAACAGCCACAAAGCTAACAGCCATTCAGCTCAGGCATTCCCACAGCCTTCCAGGCTTCAAAGTACGGAAGGTGATCCAAAAGTATAAAGCGCGGCATTGTCCATTAAGAAGTTAAATGAGGCATTTCATTTACGTTTTATCAGACCAAAAGAACAAGTTAAAATGTACAAAGGAAAAATTTTTTTTCCATACATGAAAGGTCTGGATCTCACTGTCCTCAGGAGTAAAAGTCTATGATAGGAGCAAGGATAGCAAGGCAGGCACTGAGCACAGTCAGCTCTCCTGGTTCAAATCAAAGACCAACACTGACTCACATCATGTAAAAGGAAACTCCTTTCATAGGTATTTTATCACACTATGAGTTATGTTTTATATTTCCTCTGAAACATCACGGATTGCTCACAGGCCAGGATAAGTTAGTTACATTAGTCTGATTGGATACAGTAGTGTGATGCCATCAGAGATTACAAATAATGCAGAAATTTCTAAGGACTTTGCTCCTCTTTGGAGCACTGCCTGATTATCAGATTGACTCCCATCTCATAAGTTTTATCCATGCTGCCTGCACTCAAGTTTTATCCATGCTGCCTGCAGTCACTTAGTCTGCATCCACTAACCAGCCTCCTTCAGTCTGAGGGCAACACTCCCTCTCAAGATCTGTGTAGCACTCATAACTTCTGAGCTTGGCCTAAAAATGTTAGTGGCCATAGTTAGATGAGTTTGAAGGTTTTGGAGTTATATTTTAGCAGCTGTTGAACTGAGTATTTACAATTACTACTGAGCAGACAGACAGCTCTGCACTTGCCCATGTTCATAGCTACATATTAAGGGAAGAGGTTTTGCTGGCATTACCTCTTGTGCTTTTTATCAGTCTGTGTAATTCTTTAAAGATCTACTCCATCAATCAATGAAAATAGTGAAATAGATTAAAAAAAAGAAACCCTTGTAAGCAGAGAAAAGATAACCTCCTATGCAACAAGAAAATATTTTTGTTATTTAAACATTCTTTAAGCCCACAGGAGATTACATGACAAACTCCTCCTGTATCTCAGTAACCCATGCTTCATTTGAGAGTAGTGTGACAATATGCAAAGATAGCTGAGGGAAAATAAAAGACCCCCTGCACTACTTTCTTTTATTTCACAGCTGAACCTTCAGATGTCTTCAATTCACATCCACAAATCCCTCAACTGCTGAGCTAAGAAGAATAAAGGGAGCTACTATCAACTTGGCATTACAGATTCAGATTAAAAATAATTGAACACATAAAGCCTTCCGGCATAAAAAACCCACTTACCAGGATCCAAATGAATGGCAGCAAATGGAATAGCTCTCAAGTGGATGAATAGCACAAAAATACAGCAACAATGAAGCCAGCAAAGAAAGAGGTAGTTAGGACGAGGGGTAAGGACTGGACTTCAAGGTCCAGAACAAAAATAATGCCTGCAGTCAGTGGAATGTCAGAGCCCCAGTCCAGACCTTTTATGGCCAGGGGGATGCTATAAATATAGCATCGAAGAGGGAGAGAGACTGAGACAGATACCGATACCCTGTACTATCTCTGTGCAAAGACATGATGACAGCAGCTTCAAACTAAAGGAGATACAGAGTTCTCCCTTTAAACTATCCTCACTAAATTCTGCATAAAATCAGCATTCCAATTCAAAATTATTTCTAGGATTTTTTTTTCCTTAGTTAAATCAGATTTAAGAGAAGAGAAAAAAAAAAATTTGTGTCATGAACTGGAAACTAGGAAAGACCAATCCCTGTATTGACTTTTGCTATGGTACAAGAATATGAACATTTTACTGGCTCCTTTTTTTTTTATGCCAAGCCACAGTATATGTAATATAGATATTTCAGCTTAATGACAGACAATCTACCAAGACTCTCTAAAATCATACAATGAGTTACATTTCAATAGAAATGTATTTTCTTTGTTTTGTTCACAGTGTTACTTTCTCATCATTTTCTTTCAGATAAAATAATTAAGAACATGACCTCGTGGGGCATTTAAGTAGATATAAACAATGCAGCTTTAAAATCCAATTTTTTGTTTCTAAATTAAACAGTATTACCTCTAGGAATAATTAAATGGGCTTGTCTTCTTTCATTTTGGTCACAGCATTCTGGCACAAAAATGAGTAATCAGTGTGGCTGAATATTACATCAGAACAAGTTCTGTTATCTGAGATCTAATAGGTGGAATGCAGTGTGACTTCACTATAAATACAATTTTCCTCTGCACTGTAAATTTAGCTTTCAGTAAAAGTGATTAGTGCGTTTTATTTTGTGCATTTGCATTGACAGAAATATTATCCCTCTCAGTTCTGCTATAGCCTCTTTCCACACTTGCCACGCAACACAACTGAGAACTTTCCAGATCCTCCTGCTCTGCTGACGCTGTCCTCTTGATGGGTGTAACCACCAGAAGAAGGTCTGGACAAGGTTAGAGGATCCCAGACTTTTCTCTACAATAGTTCATCAGTATCTTCTTCTTCTTCACCTTACTGCCTTGATTCTACCTGAAATCCCTTTGCTGTCCCCACTAGCGACTTTTTCTCTGGGGAGCCACTGCCTCCTGCCTGATGCTCCACCATGCAGTAAGTTCAGAAGCCTCTTCACCTCTGTCACCAGGAGCTGCTCAGCTACACCAAACACATGGGCTTTTGGTTTTTTGCTCACGAGGACAGAAACTATGGCCAGCAAAAATTTTTGCATTCATAGAAACTGTACTGTGGCTCAGGCCAAATCTGCAACAGGCAGAATGAAAAACAGGAGCCCTAATATAAGCTTTTCTTCCCCCAGAACACTGTGCCAATGGCAGTGCCACTGAACTATAGGTTCTGGGCTATAATGCATATTTTTAGATAGAGTAAATGGGGCTTCAGGGGACAGACTCCTGGATTCCATTACAGACTCCTGATCCACTCCTTCACCACGGATCATTTGCACTGACATTGTAAAAGTCTTAATGGCATGCAAATTGGTTTTTATAGAATTCAGGAAGAAGTAGAGGACTGAAAACAGCTGAACATCATATTTCTCTTCTCTCATTTCAAGATAATCTCTATAGCTCATAGCGGGAGGGATAAAAATCTAAACAACATTTTCAGTGTTTTTCCAGGTATAACGATACTGTGAAGTTCAATACAGGTTTCAAATTCTCTGCTGCCTCTGTTTATTCTGTAAATAAAATGGAGATAAAGCATAACAGCAAAATCTTTTGTATTATTTTGCCCTTTAAATTTACACACTTTCAGCTTGGCTTTATTATGAGATAATATCCACAGCTAATTTCAAATCACTTAAGTCCTATTTGAATATCAAAGTACATATTTTAAATCACTTGGAGCTCTGCAAGCCTCAGAATCCCTGCAGCACTCTGTATCCACATGTATTTAGTCACACTGGTCTTGGGGGAGACACCCTTAGGAAATATTAGTTCTGTTTTCTCCTAATTAGAACTACATGATGCTAGAGGCCAGTTTGTTTTTCTGAATGGGAAAGCTGGAATAATTATTTAGAACCTGACATGACAGAAAAAAATAGCTTTCTAGACTGTCCATTGAAGTTTTGACAAATACAGCATCCTGTAGCTGGGGGCATAAGTCAAATTCCACAGCAACCCAGTCCATCTCTTTCACTTGAGTACAATCTTAAATAAATCTAGTAAAACAATTCTTGGAGAACAGAGGCTTTGAGCATGTATGTTGTCTTCTGGGGCTTGCTTTCAAACTTGGGTCCGGTTTTCTGAATTGATTTTTTTCCAGAAAAAGAATCACTTTAGGAAGATGTGCTATTGTCCATTATGCCCAATTAACCATCTTCATAAGCTGCTGAAGAGAAGGGAGGTCTGTGTTCCTTGCCCTCATCCATAAGAACGTATTAATCTCCAGGTTTCCGTTTATTCTCTGCATCACTCTCAGCTCATATATTTAAAAAGGAGTCAACATTTTAACAGACAGGTCTGGATTCAACCTACAGCAGCTTGAGTGTATGGCCTCACACCTGAAGAACCAAATACAAGACCACTGTCTCCTTGACGTGGATAGAAATTTTTCCAAAAGCCTCTCAAGCTATTGACTGTTGGTGCCTAGATCAATTTTTCATCATACGGAAATATTTTTATTACCATTATTAGCAACATTTATCCTGCAGCATCTCTCTGGAACTGGAAATGTCACATAAAAATGCTGACAGCATTTATTTTCCTTTGTAACATTATAGAGGTTTCTGTTCATAATAAAACCTTACCCAAAGATTATATAGCAGATTCCTGGAGCTATTCCAAGAGAAAATTCTTATAATTTCTTTAAGTAAGTGCTTTTGGCACTTAGATGTTTTTTCAGTCCATAGTACCTCCTGTCATTTTAATTTACATATCGAAACAGATGGTTGTTAAATGTTGTCCATACTTTATCATTCTTTCCTAAACATCACGGATTTTTCAATACCTTTATTCCAATAATGATGAATAGTTTCTAATCCCATCATTCTGTTTAGTTCTTTACCTTAGAAAGACTGGCCAAAACACCTTGACACACAACTGCTGAAGGACCAGAATTGTACCAGCTGCAGATAACACAAAACCGGAAAACTTGACTGAGGTATAATATCTGAGCTCTTGCCATTTAGGTGTGCAGCTTTTAGAAGCAGGTAATATGCTTCAAAATATGAGTTAAATAGTTTAGGCAGGATATTGGCCAACAAAGGTGCCCAACGTCTGGGACTGGAGCAGTGGAATAAGCACTGGCTGCTAGATCCTCATAGAGCCTGTGGGGAGCTCCCATGGCCCCTTGGGAGGACTAAAAACAGTGACTTTGCAGTGATTGTCACCCCCTTTTCTGCTATCCACAGCCTGTAGCCTGTAACCGAACTATTTCACTACAAAGAACACAAACTGTGGATATCATCTTACTGCGTGCAAGCTACTATGCAATAATACAAAGCAATTGCCTCAGGTATTACACTAATCATTTCCACAATCATTCAGGCACAGCTAACACAAATTTACCACCCAGTATACAAGAACATCTTTCATTTTCTTTGTCCTCACACTGATTGATGAAATACTTTTGAATCAATCAAACGTTTCTTTTAAAAGAAAGAATAGTGGCAATGTCTTAATAGAAGAAACAAAAATGTTTTTTAGCTCTTTAGCCACCACACTTGGAAATTATGTCTATATAACAATTAGGCTGAACAAAGCTTTGTGGAAAATTTGCATCAGAAATTTATAAATTGATTGCTTTATTCAATACTCCCTGCAGGACAGACCCTCAATTACAAGTGAAAAAGCCTTCCAGAAGTTGGGGAAGAATGCAAAAAGACCTGGTGAAGACAAAGAGGTGAACCTTAGACTGTTTAGTATTTAAAGAAGAGAAGGAGATACACTGAAGAACAGAAGGAACTGAGATTAGGATCTGATGGGTGAACATGCAAGTCAGAGATAATTTTGGTGATTATTTCCCAGGTGTGATTTAACTTTAAATGAAGTAGCTCAAACATCAACAGCATAAGTTGCAGCACCAAATTATTATGACACAATTGCCAAAACCACCAGGACATTTCATAAATATTCAGAGAGTTAATCAAATTATCTGAACAGTATTTTTCAGTAACTTAAAGTATCTGCTATAGCTGGTGACTTCAGGCTCCAGTGCAGTTATACTCCACAAAGGCAACAGTATGTTTAACTCTGAAATGGATTCATCCTGATTTTTATGTGACAGGCCAATACTCTGGTCTCCATCCATGCTGTAGGACAGGTTTTTTTCATTTCTGAGCAACTTCAAGTTTGGAGACTCAACAAAAGAGACTGGCATGGACTAAAATAGGATGCTTCAAAGACTGGAGAATTTATGAACTTGCAGGGCAAGATCAGTTTTCTGGCTGGTGGTGGTCAGTATTGGATGGTTCAGGAAAACATGCAAGAAATCAAAGTGGACCGTTTGCAATATCCTTTCCAGGGGATGTTTCACCTTAACATTTGTTGCTTAATTAGTTTATGATCTTATAGCTCGAGTGACTTATAGGTGAAGTTGCAGTGGCTTAACAAAGCCCTTTATTAAAAAAAAAAAAAAGAAGAAATTTAAATAGCTGTTTATAGTAAAATTCTAGAATTCAGTATAACACTAGTCCTACAGATGAAAGCTCAGCCTTTACTGATTCTCTGAAAATCAACTGGGATTTGCTTATTTTATAAGCTGTTGAATGTTTCTGGTTCCCCATCTGTCTTTTTCTTGCTATAGCTTCTTCCTGGCTTTCTAGCAGAAACTGTCAGTGTCTTCTTAGCACATCCCTGCCTCTTCCTCTGAACACTCCTTCAGCTGGACACAGCAAGGTGGCAGCAGTCTTCTCCCCTCAGTGGCTCAAAGGAGTAGAGGACCCCTTCCTCATTTCTAATGACTGCCATTCACAACCCAGCATCTTTATACCCAAAGCAATGCTCATAATTCAGAGTAAGGTTAAACAACAGCAGCAAAATGCAAATCCTAAACCAGCAAATCCATGTCCTCCAAGTCGTTTGGCCACAATAAATGTTAGAAGTGCTCCTCCAAAATACTGTGCCTGCTTATTCCCCCAGTGAAAAGCAATAGCTTCCGGGTGAGTGATTTATGCCTCTTTTCAGTACTTCCACTAAGCAATCTGCAGCGATGTTGAGAGGAACACTATGCCAGATGGGCACCAGGTGTGCCCAAAACCCCACTGGCTGCTGGGGATCCCAAGGAAAAGCAACTGCGAGTTCACTGCCAGAGTGAGAAATCTCTGTGACTGCAGGTGGTGGAACCAGAAAGGGGAAACAGGAGCAACTTACAGGGCAGGGAAGGGCCAAGCAGGGAGTGACTGTCAGCTATTAAAATATCCTCCCCTGCCTACCCAACCAGCTGGCTTAGAAAGCAGAACATCTTTTTCCCCTTGATAGTAGGTATAACAGACAGATTTATCCATGAGGGATTTAACAGGTTTATCCATGGGAGATTTAATTAACTAAATCCAGCATCAGTGATGGTGTAGCTCTGGCAATACAAATTGTCAGCACAGGACTTTTCCACCTGCTATTTACTCAGCTGATCAGTTTGGGGTGAGTTTTTCAGCCAGCCCTGATCTTGGCACTATACAGCTAGTCCAAATGAACTAGCTAATTTAAATCTCCTCCAGATATATCTCTAGACAACGTCTGTGTGGGCATAACATTAATTATTTTTTCAGCACAAGAGCTTGAGGTCATCAAGGCTCTGTTAAAACCCAGATGATGTTATAAATGAGGGATGATATGCATAATGAGAAAGCCCAGACTCTGAATGAAAACACTTACTTATGCAGCTCATAGGGCACTATTAAGTCAAGGCTGTGCTTATGCAGCCTTAATTCTGTCGCGGTGTCTGATTATTTCTCTTATTTGTGTTTGTATTTCTACCACTTCTCACAGTACAGAGCATGACCATATCACTTTGATGTGGAGGCACACTGATCACCTGCTCCCTCACTCCTGTGCTGTTCTTAAAAACTCTCCTATGGCTTACTTTTCATCGACAAACTTTCAATTCGAAAAGACACACTACTTGCTGATGTTGCTCACCAGTATTTGAGGAAAAAAAACACCTGGAAAAAATAACCATGATATTTGGCATGTCTTATATGGTCTTACAAATATATATGTAAAGTTAATATTCTCTGCTCTGCTGAGACCCCACCGGGAATGCTGCATCCAGCTCTGAGGCCCCAAACACAAGAAGAACATGGACCTGATAGAGCCAGTCCAGAGCAAGGCCACAAGATGATCAGAGGGCTGGAGCACCTCTCCTATGAAGACAGGCTGAGGGAGCTGGGGCTATTCAGCCTGGAGAAGAGAAGGCTCTGGGGAGACCTTGGAGCACCTTCCAGTACCTAAAGGGGGTCTACAAGTGAGCCGGAGAGGAACTTTTTACCAGAGCTTGTACGGACAGGACAGGGGGAATGGCTTTGAAGGGAGAGAGAGCAGGTTTAAATAGGGAATTAGGACGAAATTCTTCACTGTGAGGGTGGTGAGGCACTGGAACAGGTTGCCCAGAGAAGCTGTGGCTGACCCATCCTGGGAGTGTTCAAGGCCAGGTTGGATGGGACTTGAGTGACCTGGTTTAGTGGAAGATGTCCCTCTCCAAGGCAAGAGGGCTGGAATGAGATGATCTCTAAGGTCCCTTCCAGCCCAAGCCATTCTATGATTCTATCCCAGAAGCTCAGTTTCTGAGACCTTACGTAAGAACTTAAAAGGCTGAGATATGACCTAATATGGCAGAAACAAGTGATACAGGGACCATTTTGGTGTGGGAAGCTGAGGCTGTAGCACTGCTGAGTATATAGCCTGGCCTGTTCTGTGTACTCAGCTTCTCGTCTACTGTATTTTTCATTTGGCATTTGATTTAGTCATTTGAAATGGATGTTGAAAACAAATCATTGCCCAGCTGAACTAAAAATCCTTCTATAAAAAATCTTTGTAGTGTTTCACACCAGCTACTTTGAATCTCTTCCACACTTTGTCACTGCTTGAGTTCTGTGTAAACTGCACAAAGATTTTATATGTGCTTGTAAATTTGACGGGCATATGTACCATAAATCTATTCAGAATATGCAAATCAATAGGGGAAAATATTCTCTTGCTCTCTTTCTTCCCCTGACACTGGTGATGATTACTGTTGCTTTGCATAAATCTTAGCAGAGCTGCAGGAGCTGGAAAGATACAAGATGCAAGCTTCCTGTCTGAAGTAATTTGTCAAAAATCTTCCATGTGCTGATGTGCTTTCAAAGAAATTAAGGTATTGTATCTCATATCTTCCAGTTGTTTTATATTTTAAACATTAGTTTATTTAACTTTTACTTGTAACCCTGGATTTTTCATCAGGTCTTTTTTTCTTGTGTCAAAACTTTTCTCTGCAGTACCTGTCATGGCCATCTCAGCTGAATTATATGTCCTTACATGTTTTAAATTGGATCCCTTTCCATTTGAAAGAAGAGTTGTTTGGTTTTTTAGCCATGGTATGCATATTTAAAGAAAAAATCTTTCGATTTTGCCCCATAAAGAATTATTTTCTTACCATACTGAGAAAAAGGCAGGAAGATTGCAAATGAAAATTAAATTTATTTTCAATAAATAGTTCTTTCTTCAAAGTCATCAAAGATCAGTCTAACAGACGAAGAATTTCATGTGGAATCTTAACAGAAACCCATCTGCAATATAATGGTTTACAAAAGGAAAAACTGCCTTTCTCCATGCCTATGGGTCCTATTCCTGCAGCCACTGGCTTTTCTGAAGTACTAAGTAAACATTAACTGGAAAAACCCTGCTGGAGGCTCTCACAGATGAGTAATTGTCAAGCATCGCAAATGTGTTGAGACAAAAACATTCTCCACATTTAAAAAAAATGAACCTTGAGAATGTGATTAACTTCCTGTTCTTTTCTGGTTTCCAAGGAAAACCTTCACCTAATGTTTGTGGCAAAACACCCCCATTTTGCTGGACAGCTTGGTATTTTGGTACTGCTCCCTTTATAAACCATAGGAATCTGGGAAATTTTTCCCAGTCTGTAACCACCACAGCTGTATGGTACTCATGGCATAAGAATCAGAAGGTTTTGGTGCATCTTTCTTCTCTTTTATATAACTTTTGGTCTTGTTATTCTGTGTTCTTCCATTCCTTTTTTCTCTTTTTCTTCTCTTTTCCAAGAATGTTTTGTTCTTCAAAGGATCTTGCTTTGACTCTACAAAGCACCGATTTCTAAATTTTCTTTACACCACAGGGAATTGCTATTTAAAAGAATGCAACACCAGCAGAATTTCTAAATCTAGGTGTACTTCAATTGTGATTTATAGTCACACTTCTTTCCAATGAGTATGCATTGTGTGCAGCAGTAGAAGACCAGTCTTTTAAGCTACTCAGGTTAGCATGTCTGAAGTAAAATAAAAGAGTGGTTATTAATTTTATTGGATTGCATTTATGCACTTGGAACAATTTCCAGTTGCCAAGAAAGTCACTACTGATCTTAAGCAGAAAAAATCCCACTAGGAAAATGATTAAACAATTAAGCCTCTGCATAAGTGAAATACTTCAGAAACTGGTTATAGATAGGATTGTTGGTGACAGACAACAAGTCTCCCATCATTTTACTGTCATCACTCTATTTGCCATTATTTCTGTCTGAATAGCCTTTCATTTGTAGAAATTTGCATACTGTTTTATATCTCCATTTTCATACTGTCAGTCCAGCTAACAATTTTTAGTAAAATCAACAGATAGTACAGCACATCTAATAGGCAATTTGGATCTACAATGAGAATCACAAAAATCACAAAATAATTCAGGTTGGAAGGGAGGTGGTCTCTTGCTGACCCTCCAGTCAAAAGCAGGGTCAGCTGTGAGACTCTTCACAGCTTTGTTGAGTTGGGTCCTGGAAACCTTCAGCAATGGAGAGCAAACAACCTCCCTGAGCAACCCATGCTAGCCCTTGCCTAGTTTATCATGTGAGAGACAGGAGTATCACCCATACATCCTCACAAATTTGGGGGTTCTCCTCCACAATCCTGCTTTGATTTTTCATTTAGCTTTTTAAAAAACCCTGCCATGTTTGTGGCTCTACAATCTGGTGTTTGAACTCCTCCAGATACCCCAGTGCCCACAGGTTGTCAGTACTCTGAAAGCTGTGGAACAGTAACAACAGACCATTCGGAGATCTGATGAGAGATTTGTTTTAAAAATCTCTGCAGTTTAAGTAGTGTAGTTTAAGCTGTTTACTATTCTCTGCACTGTTTCAGAACTGTTAGCATCAAACTCAGCCCTGGAGCCAGTAGTTTATCAATGACACAAAGCGTAGCTATTTTGCTCCATTGCACAAGTTTCCAGTGTCTAACTGTGGTTGCAAAGCTTTCCTTCAATTCAAGGGCTGATTTTTGACAGTGACAGGCTCTAAAGATGACTTAAAGGGTATTCTGACATTGCAACCTACTTGCTCAGTCTTCCATATCCCATCCCATGTCCCTACATCTTGCTTTTCAAACTTTGCCTTACCCTGGAAAATCGTGGCAGAGCTCAAGTCAGTGGGCTGGCAGAATCTAAAGGAATGCAGCTGGTGAGAGCTGCTGAGGAGAACAGGTTTCCCCAGAGTCAGTTGTGTGCTGTCACCAAAGAGGAGGTTTTTCCTAAGAAGGCAAACCTTGACATCTCGGTGATCTCTGGACGTAGCTCATGGAAGGGTTAGTGCTACATCACTGCTGGATTGTCATGAGGGCTCACAGGGTTACAAACATTCGGTATGATCAAGAATATGATGTCCAGAAAGATGGTTAGGTCTTCAGCTGCATGTCCGGATAAAAGATGTGGGCCTCAGAAGGAAATCATCTTTCCAAAGGTTCTGAAAGAGCTGCATATGAATCCATAGAAGCTGAAGTGGTTTCAGAAGTTTAATGACCCACATGAAAGAAGATGACCTTCTTCACACTGGACAGTGGCAAGGAAAAGCCACTGCCAACACTGGTCAATGTTAGAGACAGGCAATCTGTATTTGCCTTATTCAACACTGAAAGCACTGAGCTGGACAGATATCACAAAACGTGAAAACATGGAGCTGTTGCAAAAACAGGCATTTAAAAATTTGAATCTGTTCACTAAAACTGGTGAAGAACATTAATTTTCAGAGCACAGCATCTCTGAATTATGTGTATAACTAACAGATCATAGTTCAGTATTCTGAATGCAAGCTCAGACTAGCTAATCAACCACATGGTTATTTGCATAGATCAGTGAAAACTGCTGAAAGCAATACTGATATTCACAGTCTCTAGCAAACATGGTAATGCTTTATTTGTTTTTAGCTTTTCTATCTAGGTGTCAGATACAAGCATAATATTATTCCACTAAAAATAATTTTAAAGATATGAGCTGAAACCAGCTGTACAATTCACAAAGCTCTCTAGTTTCAATCCCTTCTCAGCACAAGTTCTTAAAACAAACTTGTAATAACAAATTGATTTTGGAATTCTGAGGAGGTGCACACCCCACCCCCCACCCCAGGGGGGATGGGCTTGGGTGAAAAGCATGGTTACACAGAGTTTCCTGGACCCCTGCTCTCTGGTCACATGTTCCCAGGTTCTGTGTACTACTGGCTATTCATGTTCCCCGGCCTGGGAAATTTGGTGGTTTTCCCAGGGGCCTTCAGTCTGTGCCAAGCTCCAGCCATGTGCGGCTGGAGGANGCTCCAGCCATGTGCGGCTGGAGGAATAAACATCTGAAAACATCCATGAAAATATCGTCCCCTTGATTCTTCCACGGGCCAAGGCTGCCTTCAGGGAAAGTTGCAGGTACCACACCGCAACAGATGGCAGGAGAA
>VYZQ01040538.1:2445-41311 GCA_013400655.1 Mystacornis crossleyi | reverse complement strand
GCTTCCCTGGGCAACGAAGGGAGAAATTCAGCAGCGGCTGTGATGTGGCTGCTGGAGCTGGAACAGCCCCACTGCTCCTGTCCCGGGAAGTTCTCCTAAGGCAGTGCTAGAGAGACAAACACTTGGGCAAAGTGAGGTTTTGAGCTTGCACAAACAAGATTTCTCATTCCCAGCCTCGGGTTTTGCTGCGATACTGATTAATGTGATATGGGAAGAGTTTTTACAGCTTTAAATGTGAGGGTAAAGTACCTACATCTGTTCCAGGGGCAGCCCTGAGTGACTACAAACAACTTCACATTTTCACGTTGGATTTCCACCTACTCGTTTCAGGCTGGGGACAGGGACAGAATATTTGATCAGACTCCTGTGCAGCTTAGGAATCTTAACTGATGTTTTAGTAAATTATGCCATCTATATTTAAGTCAAAGTTTTTTAAAAATCAAATATATTCTGTCTCCCTGTTTATCTCGTTATCCATGAAAGATTCAAAGATCCAATGCAGCTTTGAGCTTGGCTCCTGATTAATTCCCAGCCCACCAGGGGAAAGAAATCTGCTTGGGGGGACAACCCCCAAATCACAGCCAAGCAGCAGAGTTTGCAAACGACATTTCAAGGAACTCGTCAATAAATAAGGTCAATACATGGAAGTCCAGCTCTCCTTTGGGGAATTCTGCTAGCCCAGAGCCACACATCTCTTGCCACCAGCAGCCCCTGGTGGGGTTTAGGACTCTTAATTTGCTTCCAAAGGCTCTTTAATGTGCTACACACGTTGTTTTGTCTCATTAGCCTGTGATTTACATAAAATGATAAAACGGTTTGGGTTGGAAGGGACCTGAAAACTCATCCCATTCCACCTCCTGCCATGGGCAGGGACACCTCCCACTATTCCAGGTTGCTCCAAGCCCTGTCCAGCCTGGCCTTGGACACTTCCACGGATCCAGGGGCAGCCACAGCTTCTCTGGGCACCCTGTGCCAGGGCCTCCCCACCCCCACAGGGAACAATTCCTGCCCAATATCCCATCTATCCCTGTCCTCTGGCAGTGGGAAGCCATTCCCCTGTCCTGTCCCTCCAGCCCTTGTCCCAAGTCCCTCTCCAGTTCTCCTGGAGCCCCTGTAGGCCCTGGCAGGGGCTCTGAGGTCTCCCTGGAGCCCTCTTTTCTCCAGGTGAACACCCGTAGCTGTCCCAGCCTGGCTCCAGAGCAGAGGGGCTCCAGCCCTTGAAGCATCTCCGTGGCTTCTTCTGGACTCACTGCAACAGATCCGTGTCCTTCTGATCAATAACCTCCTGGCTTCAGGTGCTTTGATCCTGGATCATGCTGGCACACATGTGCTGCTGCTGCGCTGCTCCTCAGGGTCAGATGGTGCCTGGACCCACTTCAATTACAACCCAAATCCACCCTCATCCCCTTCTCTTCTCCCCTCAAGTTTCCCCGCAAAGCTCTGTGCTTTGGGACCTGAACACAGAGTAATTCCTTGCAACCCAAATTTACTGGGAACGTATTTGTTACACAGCGATCCAGCACCACTTCCAGATCTGAGAGAATTGGATATTCCCCATCAAAAGATCTTTCTTTCCCCATCAGGAAATCAGAATTACAGCTCCTCAGCTCCTTCTGACACCACCAAGTACTGACTTGTGTCTCCTGCCAGTCCCACATCCCCGCCCGCCTCTTGCCCTGGCCAGCACCCCCCACATCTCAGCCAACAAGGCTCAAACAGAGCCTCACCTCTGCTCCCAAGGTTCTTGTCACCCTTTTCCAGAGGAGACCTTAGGATCTGTCACTGTCTGATGAAGCCCAGGGAAGTTTTCCACCCTTGCCACACCCAACCATCCATGCAGATGAATGGTACAAACTCCCAGTGGGATTAAAGGCCCAGTCTGGGCTTAGCAACAGGCACGTCGGCGGGATGGATGCCTGGAGGCTGCTCAGGGTTAACCCTCCTGCGAGAGATCCCAGGAGACTTGGGCTCCTTTAAAAACTGGGATTTAGAAAAACGGGAAGAAAGCCGAGCTGTTATCAGAGCAACACACCCCTTCAGAAAGGACCCAGCAGAAGCCACTCCCTGGCACTTGGCCACGAGCACAGTGTCACCATCCACCACCCCAAAGCAGGCCCACGACAGTTCCCTCCTCTGGAACCACACGGTTCCCACCATTCCCTGCAGCGCATCCCCCCCAGCGCGTGGCTTGAAGGTGACACGAAGCAACCTGTGTGCGTCAAGTCCCCAAAAAACCAGCGGGGCTCCAACACAACAGATGTGCAGATGAGAGCCAGGTACAAAAGCCATTATCTTCCATCAACAGAAACGTATTTTTCTTTCACAAATAACACCCATTAGCAACTCCAAGGAGAACAATCCCCGCTCCGAAGGAGGACGCGGTTTTTCGGCAGACACAATGCAAAGATTTTGTAGAATTCAGAGGTTCAAAAGGACTAATGTGGAAGATTATTTCGCAATTATCCAAGCAATTTTCTTTCCTCATTGTTCCCGAACCATAAGGGTTTTTAAATGTGAGCAGAAGGATTTATTCATCACAATAATAATAAAGCGAAATATTAAATCAATGAATCTCTTTGCACGCAGCATAAAGCTCGCATTGCTATTAAGCTCAGGAGCGTCCTGTCACATAAACCACATGCAGTTTGTGTATTTAAGCACCATCTCCCTCTTTTATTTTCCCCTTCCCTAATTTGTAAGGCATTATCCTTCCATTTGTCCTCTAAACACAAGCAGATTCAGACCACACAGTGTTAGTTCTTGTTAGTTCTTGCGCCCTTGCTCTCTTTACGAGGGGAGATTTATATTTAATATTGTTAACAATGGCCAGTGAAGAAAGTTATGCTGGGATGACAGAGAAGTCCTGAAACAAATAAAAATTTAGGGAGCATTCACTCCTTACAAGTCAATGTCCAAATGAGTACATTCTCAGGGGTCTGAAAATGAAGGCTGGCTTTTGAAGGTGTCATTTCCTCAGTTTGGCTGGGGAAAAAAAATAATCAACCTAAATATATGCAAAATTCAGCTAAAACCTTGGGAGCACAGACGCTCTCACGGTCACGTCAGCCTTGGCTTGCAATTCCTTCTCTGCCACCCCTTGTAATACAAAGTGAGAGATGAGTTTTGAGGTCTTTGAGGACACGAATTCAGTGGGGCCCTTTTTTTGTTTTAATAAAAAATTCATCTGGCAAAGTGCAGAAACAGTTACTACCTAGTTATTTATAAGGTGTCAGCTGTCCTCACAGGGAGGCACTTAAAGAGCCTAAGCAAAGATTTCCAACAAGCAACAATCTTTAAGCATCAAAATTCATATTAGGCTCCACAAAAGCCATTTGTATTCCATGAGTGCTAAATACTGGCACCTCTTGTTTTTCTGCACCGATAAAAGTATCCAGATAAGGTACAGACACCTCCAACCATCCCCCAGGACTGCAGCTGAGCTGATACAGCCAACTCCAACACACAAACCCCACCACGAGCAAGCCCATTGTAGCTACACGTGTCTTACCATGATTGGGACACCAATGTCTGGCCACAAGAGATCCTCGGAGGGAAGCTTGGGAGAGTTCCACACCACCACAACTTTATTTAAGTAGGGGAGACCATTGAGCCTTTCTAGGGAGTTCATCAACACTTCCTCCCGCTCGTAAGTCAACATCACCACCGTGAACTGCTCCCGTGGGACGTTGCCACCCAAAGCAGCCTGGAACTCCTTCCCAGAGCCACCTGCTCCTCCGCCAATTGGTCGAAATCCAGTCCCAGACCCCAAAAATTTTGCTTCTGATGGTAAAACGGGGTCAAAGGGAGTGTAGGGGAAGAGGTGGAAAGGCCCCGGAGCAGAATTCCAATTCCTGTAGATATCCATTGCGGTGAGGGTGAAATTGCGGAGATATTTGGGAGATGCGTAGGGTGGTTCTGTTTCCACAGGCCCCAAGTCCAGGTCACCATTGTCTGCCATATTGGGGTCTGTACCAGCAGCTTTGCCAGACCGGTGGGGGATCTCCACAGCGGGTTCTTCTCGGATAGGAGCAGCCGGGATTTGGATTCGAGTCCTTATGATAGCTAAGACTGTGCTGAAGACGTTGTCGGAGGTGGAGAAGTAGGTCTCCCACAAGAAGCGGCCCTGCCTCCTCATGGCAAGGAGATCGTTGTCAGAAATGCTTCTCAGAAGGAAGTGCACTTCTGTGATACGTGGCTTTGGTATAATTAAGGCTGCCTCGTTCCACCGGATCACATCGTTGTAGGGTAGCTGAACTTGCTCTCCGAGAACCACCGGGATGGCCCCAACTTCCAGAGCCTCAAACAGTCTCATGGTACACCCGGCAGAGATCACTAAATGGGTGTCCCCGGGGGTGATGATCAGTGCAAAAGTAGAAAGCTTCAGTAGCTCTAGTCTGTCGTCCCTTTCTCCACACAGAGCCCACTCAGTGGGCAGACTCGCCTTAGGCTGGTTCTTACACGTGAACTCCACCAGAACAAAGTCCAGCTTGCTGTCCTGAACAGCCTTCAAGGTGGTGATGATCCGGTCGTCGTAGTCGGCCGGGGCGTTGCCTTCGATCTCCTCTTCAAAAGAGCGAACCTCCTGCAAGCTGGATCGGAGAGACTCGATCTTCTCCCCCTGGAAACTGAACAGGTACTTACGCTTGACCGGCACCTGCGGCGGGATTTCTAGGAAGTTGGGCTCGGACATGGCGTGGACCAGAGGTGATACCACGATGTCAAACCCCGGTCGATACTGGGCGTCATAAAAGGTGGACTGGGCGATCATGGCGCGCCCCGTGCTGATGTTGTAAATGAAGTTCTGAGTTTCCGACTTCCTCGATAGATTGATGATGAGATGGTTGTGTCCATCAGTCCTCCAATACGGCAAAGAGTGCAACTGTTGCTCTAGTTCAGTAGGTTTTGGCATTACGGGCTCTTGCATTTCCCCCACTAAAATTATATACACACAAGCAATATTTGCATTTTCAGTAACATAAACATTAGTTCTGACAGTCGCCTCAAAGGCCTGTTTAATTAAAGGGTCTAAGGAACTACCAAAAGGGTAATCGTCACTGTTGTAGACATAGACTGGAAAGCCAGACGTCAGCGGGCAGCGTGAGTAGTCAAAGCAGTTGTGCAGCCTGCAGTTCCTGTTGGATTTTGGCAGGGGGAAGGTCGCATCATCCTTGTCCGGCAGCAGCCGGATGGGCAAGGAGAGCTTGGGCTGGTTCTGAGCCATCAGCTCTTTGTAGGAATGCTCAGTCTGACTGATGACGTTCTTCAGCTGCAGCAGGTCCTGCTTGGCATTTTCAATGCTCTTCTTGCAGGCCTCGATCTTCAAGTTGAGCTTGGCGATCTCGCTGTTGAGCTCCTGCCGCTTGGCCTCGAGCTGGAGCAGCTCCTCGCTGACCGACTCGCGGATGCGGCACAGGTCCTGCACGTGCTTCACCTCGCACAGCTCGTTGCCGGTGCGGGGGCCGAAGATGCGCTTGCCAGCATCATCCGCGTCGTCGATGGTGGTCAGGTAGTAGTGGGCAATGAGGGGGAAGAAAACGAGGATGATGAAGAGGGTAAAGCTAAGCCAGGTGAGCCGGATCCTACTGGACCACCTCAACACCCACGGCTGGCCTCCGTTCCCCACTCCCCCATTGCGCAACATCGTATAGCCAGTCATGAGTTCCAAAGTCGCCGCGCGCACAATCACGTTGGATCAGTAGCCATAACCAAAAAAGTTTTTATAGCGAGTCTCTCGAAAGGAAATGTTATTGTGCCTGCTTAACGAGAAGCCAACGGAAGGGGAATTTCATCTTCTTGCTGTGCCGGCGGCTCTTCCACGGTCGTTTTGCTGCAGGTGCAACTTCTGATCCCGTTAGATTCAATCATTGACCTTCTCGCCCACCCCCAGCCCACCCTTGGTCCGCGGGCAGCCTTTGCTGGAAGTGTCACAGCGTTGTCATGGTGATTCAAAGTCGCAACCGGCAGAAGGAAAACACAGTGGGACCGAGCCAAACTCTAGCACTGCTCCCGACATCCCGCATTACCATCCAATGAATATGCAGAGGCAGCAGCCATTGTGCAGAAGGAGCCAGAAGGGACTCGGAGCGCTGTCAGTCTCTCTCATCGCTGCTGTGAGGGTCAAGCTCTGCCATTCCTACAAGAGAACAATGACAGAGTCAGGCAATGCAAGCGAAACGAACCATTACTCACCTAGGACACCGTTAGATTTAAAAGCAATTGTCCCCTCTCAGAAGAACAACCTCTGGGGTGTCACCTGAGAAGATGATGGGACCCATTAGATGTGGACACGAAGCTTTCTCCAGGCACTCTGCTCTTCATGTGTAGGGTTGCCTCAGACCACACAACCTCCTCAGCCCTGGACCTGGATCCCTGTTTTTCCCACCCGCAAGGCTCCCTCTCCTCACATCCAAACCAGAGGTGTTGATGTTCACCTGCTCTCTCTGCCCGCCTCGCTGTGATCCCAGGACACAGCAGTGCTGGGAATTTGTACTGCATAACTGAGTGTAATCACCATTGTTCTGCTCTAGTGACTAGAGCTGATCAAGAATTTTTAGATGAAGTGTTTTGCTTTCGCTTCCTGTTGGAAATTTTTGATTCATGACATGAGAAAGTTTAAAGGGAATGCACTTGTGTTGGTTACGATTAACTGGCCAGCTGCGTACGAGGGAATTTCTGGCCAACACTGGAAAAGTCTATCAAAGCAAAGATGCTGAAGTTAGGATCTGTTTGGAACCTGCTGGGAGAAATTCTGCCCTGTGAGGCTGGGGAGGCCCTGACACAGGGTGCCCAGAGAAGCTGTAGCTGCCCCTGGATCCCTGGAAGTGTCCAAGGCCAGGCTGGCCAGACCTTGGAGCAACCTGGGATAATGGAAGGTGTCCCTGCCCATGGAAGGTGGAACTGGCTGAGTTTTAAGGTCCCTTCCCACTCAAACCACTCTGTGATTCTATGAAATTCAGCTCTGACTCTTAGCTCTAGGCTAGCAGATTTAAATCTAGGCCCCATCAATATGCTGCCACTAGAAAACCTCTCTTCCCTTTTATTGGCATCCTCCAAGGTACTGAAGTTTCTGGGATATTCTTTCATACACTGGACTTCCCACATCACTGATGAATACAGACCTGGGCTTAGCACGAGCTCCTGCACAGCCTCAAGAGAAGCTCATTCATTTCCGTTTCAATTTTTAATTAGAGGAAAGTCATCCGCGCTAGTGACGGTCATTTTTCACTAAATCCATTTAATGCCCCTCTCATCTACTCATCAAGAATTCCCAGAAAGAAGATGAGGAAGCAAATCTCAGCTGAAAGAGATATCTGGAAATGGGCCAAAGCAAAAAAGTTCACCTTAAAGCAGCAGAAAGAAGTCAGGAGGAATATTCAGTGTGGTACTCAAGTGCACGTCAGAGAAAATTAAGGGGAAATTTGATTTTAACCAGGAAACTCATCATGGCAAGGGGAAATATGTGGGGTAATAAAGCACAATCCCTAGGCCTATTGTTGCACAGCCATTTGTTGTCACTAACTTAACACCCCATGATTAAATGGGATTTCCATCCCCCCCCACCAACATGACCCACAACGCAGTCGCACAGCAGAATGGGCACTTAAAACTAAGGCAGATTTGAAATTCATGACATTGGCAAACAGCAGTGGTGTAAATCTCGGAAAGCCAGGAGGATGAAGGGGCTAAAAAGTCAGCAAAAGGCTAAATCAGCTTTCTTGGCTCTTGGCAGCACATAGCTGTGGGCAGACGGGAGGTTCCGGCCTCTGGGACTGCTCAGGCACCAACATGCAACTGAAGGCAATAATAATAATAATATTAATTTTTACAGCTTCTTTTTAATTTTATTTTTCTTTCTTTCCCCCCCTTTCCAAGCTCTCTGCAGGAAGTGAAGCTCAAGCTCTGTGTGTGTGTGCCAGTCCCAGCTATTTCAGCCTCGTCTCACAGGGGCTGCAAAGATCCTCCAGTTGCCACCAGTTTTCTGCAAACAGCTGGCCAGGAGATGAGCTGCCTTAATAATGCTTTTCCTGAGGGAAATGCCAAAGCACACACTTACTTGAACATCACAGAATCTAAAAATCGGTTTAACTTCAAGGCACACGTGGGGAAAACAAGCTTTGCTGGTTTTTTTTTTGTTTGGGGGTGCCATGGGGTAAGTGGGGTCAAACCCTGCAGGGTGTTGAGACAACACAGAAATGAGGGATCATAAATGTGGACACATGGACACGTTGCTTTGGGCTGGTCAGAAAAAACGGCAGCCCCAAATGGGGGGACTGCAACAAAATCTTATTCCTTTGTGGTTACTTTGCCCATTTATAAGCCATAAACGGTAATGAAATGGCAAACTGGACTCCCTAAAATGGCAACTGGGGTCCTTGAAAAGCCAAATCCATCACCCCACACCTGATCCTCTGCAGCTGTTCTGCCACCTAATCCTTCCAGTGGCTCCTCTGGTCCTTCCCTTCCTTGACACAGAACAAAATTCATCCTCCTCACCCAAAATTTTGGGTTGTGAATTAAAAATATCCATGTGCTCAGAAGCCTGAGGTCGCCAATGTGACTCTGTCACTCTCCTGGAAAACACCGTACGGGAAACACCAGGGCAGGCTGGGGAGGGATTTAAAATGCACCACACGTGGCTTGGGATTAGTTAAAAGTATGGACTGTCAGTATGAAATATGTGCTGGTGATAAAATGAGCACTTTAGACACACTCCTGGACTCTTCTTCACTATTAAGACTTTATTCTTCATCAACTCAATAGAGCCTGAGGTTGTCACACATTGCCATTAGGACTTAAAAAAAAAACGACTTATAAAAAACCCCAGTCCATGGTTTTAGGAAGAGAGATTTCAGAGCTGCGTTTATCAGCCCTGGGGAAAAAGGCTGCTGATTCCCATCATTCCCAAAAAGAAATCTGGGAGGAGGAGAAGCAGGAAAGCTGCTGGGCTTTTCAGCCAACTCATCCCTCTCACTCCCAAGTCCTATTTAGTTCTTTAAACTTACCAAGTCTCACACTGAAAACTCTTGTTGATATTAAGCACAATGTTGCTGCCTGATGGAGCTAATTACACATGCACAGGAGGAGGCAGGAACAGCCCTCAGGAGATCAGAAGATCAATAATTACCAGGGCCTCTTCCCAAATGCCAACCTGACTGAATTCTCAGGGACAACAGGTTTGCACACTGCAGCTCCTTCTCGCAGGAAACTCAGCTGCTCAGAGCACACTGCCAAAGCTCAGGCTGCATTCCCAGCTTTCCTCAGCTCCATAGCAGCCATTCCTCGTGCCAGTGAAGCTGGGGGAATACCTGAGGCTCTCCCTCGTTTTGCATTTCTAGAATGAACCCAGCTGGTCTGATCTGTGAGTATTTGTGGAGTCGTTGCTCTGCAAGTGTTCAAAAACCTGAGCACACCTGTTCCTCCCTGCTTACACCTCTGTTATCCATCTCCCTACAAAATTAGGGACACACTGCTCCTTTCTTGGCATATTTGTGAACAGAGACTGGAAAATTTAAACTTATGGTCCTTCAGAGCTCAGCAGAGCAATGCATAACCATGAGGCAGAATGGCTGCACTGTAAGGAGGAATATCCATTCTGCTAAATCAGAGTTCCCAGACTCTATCTGTGTGCATCCATACTCTCTTTCCTTATGGAATAAGGGGTCTGCAGTGTTGATATCCACAAAGTTCTGCTGTGCTGCTCTCCATGGAGAACAAATACACCTCAGCCACGCCAGCTCCCTCCTGGCAAACGGGGGAAGGGCCTCAGGGAGAGTGGAAGTGGCTCCTGTGCTTTATCTGTCCAGGCTTGGAGAAACAGCTTCTACTGCCAAGTCTCTCTTTCACCAGCACTAGAAATGCAATCAAAGAGAGGAAATAAAAATACAGCGTATTCCCCCCTTCAGAACAGGGTGGAGTGGAAGAAAACGAACTCCAAACAACCCTTCAGCAATGAAAACTTTCTGCTTCCTAATGCTCTCAAAGGGAAGGATTACATCCCAAATCTCCAATCGCTTTGGGAACAGGAGCAGTTGAACAAGGAGAATAAAACTATCAGGAGTGTGCTTTAAGGTACAGTTGGTTGGGAGCAGATCCTTCAAAGGAACAGATGGAAAAATTACTCTGAAATGCTTCGCATGCAGCAGCCTTTGGGATCATCCTGAGGGATCTGTACCATCCCCAGAGCTCACAGTTCTCCCAGGCTGAGATCAGTGCTGTTACATGCACAGGTAAAGGGTCCTGTAATCTGGAAATTCCAGGGATAAACTGCATTCCTGGCTTTAGGGAGTTTTATCTAAACCATGGAACATTCAGCATGTGTGCAGCTCCATGCAAAGCCCAACCTGCTTCCAGCCCTGTTTCTCATCCACGTGGGCACGTGTGGGGTAAAGGGATCCTGGAAAAATGCTCCAAGAGCCCCTCCATGTGCTCACTCTGGAAAAGTAGGAAACCACATGTGCTGAAGAAGGCAGTGGCTTTAGAAGTGGCACTTTGGGTCCTCAAAGGGCCTCCAAAATACTTTGAGAGCTCTTTTCCACCCCAAGTTCCTGGGGAAGAAGGGTGCTCCCTCCTGTCACGATGGCACACGAGTGATGTTCTCCTCTGTCCTTCCAGCACCAGGGAATGATGAGGGAAGAAGCAGGAAGAGCCAACAGACCAAGAGTGGCTCCGAGCCACGTCACCAGCAGAATCATGGGGCTTTGGATCATGGACTGGTCTGCACCACACCAGGTCTGGTGGCAACAGACGGGGTTCAGCTGTTTCAAAGGGGGAAAAGGAGCATCCTGCAGGAGTTAGGAGGGCTCAGAGAAAGAGCTTTAAACTGGATTTGAAGGAGGATAGAAAAAGCCAAAAGATATCCAAAACTGGCTGGACAATGCCCAGGTTCAGAGACCTCCCGAGGTCCCTTCTCACCAAAATGACTCTGTGACTCTGTCCCGGCTCCCAGGTGGCAGGAATTCAGAAACGTGAGGAGAAACCTGCAGTCAGGATGTCCTGGGCCTGCCCCCAGCTCCGACACTGCCTCCCTCCAGCACCCAGGGGAAATCAGGCACCCTCCACACCTCCATCTCTCTCTCCACAAAGCAAAGGTGACCTCAAACACTTCAAGGCAGACGGGTGAAGAACTGAGTCTGGCTCTCAGCTTTGTGTTCCCATCCGGACACGGGGACAAGCTTGTGCTCCAGGAGATGCTCGGTGCTGAGAAAACACAGAAACCTCTCCCCCAGGTGCTCGCAGGTACCTGAGCTCTGCCCTCTGCCAAAGGCTCGCGGGCTGTCCCTGCTCCTCGGCCGAGCTCAGCCGAGTGCTTCACAGACACTCATCTATTCTGACAAAATCCTGGAGACAGGAAAACCACATCCCGTTTTCAGAGGGCAGGTAATGGAGGTGTGGAGAAACGACTTGCCCAAGGTCACCTGAGAAGCCGTGCCAGCTTGGGATTCATTCCACATCTCCTCATCCTGTCCGCAAGATCATCCATCTTCCCAGCTGCCTTCTTCCAGTGGTTTCCTTCAGCAGTGCCTTTCTGCTTTTTGCATAATGCATTGTGAAATCTACTTTACATATAGAGCTTTTAGTTCTTAAATTTATTATTTAGTGTTGTTTCACGGTAATAAACCAGTCGCAGTGTTTTATTTATTCTTCCAGGCTGTACACAAGCACTTCTCCGCTCAAAGGAACATCCAGTTTAGGAACAAATCCTTCTGTGTCCTGTGGGATGGAGTGGCAGCATCCTGGATGCAAAGTTCAACCCCTCTCCTCTCCAGAGCTCCGAGCAAGGGACCACAAGGAAGAGTTTTCCAAACCAGAAAACCCCAACCAACCACTGATGTTGTAGTGCTCACCACATTCCCGGTTACAAAGTGCTGAAGATATTTTGGGACGTGGGAAGCAAACCCAGGATGCTCCAGGATGCAGTGGCTCAAGTTTTACTCGCTTCTAAAAGGGATAAATTAGGTGTGGGAGGAAGCAAAGCCTCTCTTTGCTCTTACCTTGAAGTAATTAACGAACAAGAAGTCTCTTGAAGTAAAACCACAGCCAAGAGCCGGGCGCGCCACGTCACACGAGAGAAGCGTGGAGAGGTCAGCTCCAGGCAGGAAGAAAGGGCTGGTTTCCCAAACACTGACTGCATGAAACAGCTCAAATCCTCGCTATTCCTTGTGGTTTCCAGCCCCAGATAGCTCAGGCACGTTATTTTCCCCAAGGCAAAACCACAAACCTCTCTCACCTCCCTAAAACACCCTCATTGCTGCTTCCACAGCAGGAAATAACCATGTGGCAGGTTCAGGCTCCTGCTGTCTGACAGAAGCTTCAGGTCATAATTAAGCACAAATTTAAAAGTTTCATTGTCCCGGGTAAGTTATAATGAAAAGGAAATACTGCTTGAAAAGCACAGAAACACACAGTGTTTAACAGCATCTCACTCAGCAGGGTGGGTGTCTACGGAGAATAATCCCTCGGGGTGGGTTTTATGGAAAGTTTGCCCTTTTCTTGCACGCAGGGAATAAACCAGTTCTGGAGACTGAGCACCTCCACGGAGAGGTTCTAACAAACATGAAATCACACAGATGGTTTCTCGTGCACCCCAGAGGGCAAGGAGGCAGCTCAGCACTGAGTCCTCCCAACCCAGGGATACCGGGAAGTTCACACCCAGGGAAAGCCAACAGAAACCTGGGAGCCCTGGCTGCTACGTCTGAGTGAGGCTCGGTGACATTCACCAGCACCACACGGCCAAATTAACCAGCTCCGAATGCACCTTCCCTCCTGTAACAGCTCCTTCAGCTGCTCCCATGGTATCCCATCCCTGCTGCTGTGTCCAGCTCCAGCTCCTCCCTCCTCTCGGATGCACGGGGTGGGCACCCACCCACAGCCTCATTAGCAAGCTGAGGGCCTTCTGCACTTTCTAAAGATGCTTCATCACCACCTAAATGGGAGCTGTTCTGTTGCAGACAGCCTGATCAATCACACCCAGAAATTAAATTACCTGATGTGTTGGATCACCCATGTTTGTACAGCAGGTGGGTTCTTATCCCACACAATTTATTGCAAAGCAAGCTGGAAATTCAAATCACAGAATGGTCTGGGTTGGAAGGGACCTTAAAGCTCATCCCATTCCACCCCCTGCCATGGACAGGGACACCTCCCACTATCCCAGAATGATCCACGCCCTGTCCAACCTGGCCTTGGACACTGCCAGGAATGGGGCACAGCTTCTCTGGGAAACCTGTGCCGGGGCCTCGCCTCCCTCACAAGCAAGAATTCCTTCCCAATATCCCATCTAACCCTGCCCTCTGGCAGTGGGAAGCCATTCCCTGTGTCCTGTCCCTCCATCCCTTGTCCCAGGTCCCTCTCCAGCTCTCCTGGAGCCCCTTTAGGCCNGTCCCTCTCCAGCTCTCCTGGAGCCCCTTTAGGCCCTGGCAGGGGCTCTGAGGTCTCCCTGGATCCTTCTCTTCTCCAGGTGAACCCCCCCAGCTCTCCCAGCCTGGCTCCAGAGCAGAGGGGCCCCAGCCCCTGGAGTATCTCTGTAGATCTACATTTCTCCCTCCTGAGCAAAGCCGAGACAGGGCTTGGAGCAACCTGGGGTAGTGGAAGGTGCCTGTCCATGGCAGGGGGTGGAACGAGATGGTCTTTAAGGTCCTTCCCACCCAAGCTACTCTGGGACTCTAAAAAAAACCTAATGAAGGTCCCTGCAGGACACTCCACCACTCGGGACATGCAGATGTGGACGTGGCCAAACACTTCAAAACACACCGACAAGACAGAACACGGCACATGAGGTTTGTGTGTGTGCTTAATGAAGTCATTAACCAGCAGCAGAGTGGATGATAGGCGATAAGCAGCAGCACAATCCATGCTAATTAAATTCCTGCAAAGCGCTGCCGCCGCTTGGATTTGGGATGCTGGATCATTTGACACACGCTGTGCTCTGTCTTGTCACTGGTGCCCAGTGCCTCCCTTGCAAGATATCACAAAGAAACACAACACACAAAGCTCTTCTCAAGCTGGCTGGCTGGAGAAGACCGACACAGCCAGTCCTTGGAAAAGGCAGGATGGGAGATGGCAAACGCCACTCAGCACGTGCATCCAGCGCAGAGACGCCTCCTACCCAAGTGGGAAGGTAGAAAATACCCAGAAAACGCTGCGGGGCAGATGTAGCAATAACAGATCACTCAGGAAGGGCAAAGTGACGCTGTTGCGTTTATTGCAGGGCTAAGAGAGAGGTCAGGGCAAAAACGGATCCAAGGAACTTGACCAGAGCTGGAGGTGAAGGAAGGAATTAACTTTTCAGCTGCACAAGGTAGATTCAATCACTGAGCGAGATGAGATGGGTTTTGGAAAGCCACGGGTTATAAAAGTTAAGCTGAGGGTTAGATTGAGCCTGCCTAGAAATAAATTGATCAATTTAAGACCTACTCAGCAAATATTTAATAATGCAGCACCGACCAAAGGAGGTCTCTGCTCTGGGGCAGCACTCTCCTGCCCCAGCCCTGTGCTTGTGCCTCACACCTCCGTGATGGCCACTTCTGGGAAATACTTTAGGATCCTTCCCAGTCAGAGGTGACTCTGCCTGGCTCTCAGGCCTGGGAACTCGGGGGTATTAGGAGGAATACAGCAGGACTCTCGGTTTAAGGGCTGCAAACTTCATGAGCAAACACAGCACTTCTTTTGACCTCAAAAATTACTTTTTAGGATAAAAGAGAGGCCTTAAAAAAGCATGATGAAATGCTTCAACCAACAGCACTACTGCATGGAGCCTCTTCCTTAGCATCCCAGAGCAGATGTGCTGCACTCAAAATGTCTTTGTCTATTAAAACTGTGTCAGCTTCAGAGACTCCAAAAGTCCCTGTGGCATAAACAGAATTTCTAATGAACAGCTGCAGGATACAGGAGTGGCCGCACAAAATGCAGCTGCTGAGATGCTTTTCTTTGCCCCCCTCTCTCACCAGCTTTTCCCTGCTGTCCACATCCCACTTGCACCCATTTGCGTCTCTCCTGTCCTCCCTCTCCCACAACTCTGCAGCCTCATTGTTCCTTCTGCACCCTCCACACATCTCCTGCTCCCACAGAGCCCTCGACCTCTCTCCTGCTGCAGTTTCGCTGCTGCTTTCCCTTCTCGCACCAAGGAAGTGCAAAAGGGACAAATTAAGGAGAAAAACGTTATCGTGCCAAACCCTGAAATTCCACAGAACAAGAGCAATCCTCAGGGAAGGATTTCTCCTGAGTAAATTGAAACTCACTAATAGATTTTTTTAGCTTCTACGCTGCCTTCCGGGCCAAGGCACCAAAGCATGACTCCTTGTATGAGCTGGGGGAGTGTTTTTTAAATGCCTTTGAAACCCAAAACGTGTCAAGCTTAAAGCCTGGTCCAAATGCACTTCCCAGCTGCTCTCCCGAACCTAATGGTGTCCTCTCAGCTGGAGAAAGAGCTGGAATGATTATTTATTTAGTCAGGTGCTTGTAATGGCCCCGCAACGCTCAGCACTGCATTTTGAGAAAAATATCTGTGGTGTCAACGTGCCCCCACCAGTTCTTCTGGGAACAGCAGCACAAATGAAGCTGAATTCCCACTGTTCGATGCCTTCAGTTTTGCATGGGGTTCTCCAGGACGCCATAAAGATCCCCAGTTCCCTATTTTGAGACCATTTATACCGAGTTAATGCTTTGGTGAGCTCCATCCCTCAAATCTGAGTGCAAACAGCTGACGGATTCAACACTTACTGGAAGACTAACGGGTAAGAGCAGATGCCAAAGCCCTGTGTTATTAGAACCCTCTGACAACATTAAAGAGCCTCTAATGCTAAGCAATGTTGTCTTTTTAAGGAAATCTTTATTAACTGGTATCGAACGTGAAAGCCAATTTAATACCTGGTGGCTTTGAGACAATCTGTCTGCTGCAATCACACCGAGCCCAAATGCTTCAGCCACGAGTGGCGAGACCGGTGCCGTCACCGAGCCCCTCAAAGCAGCCAAGATTTTGCAGAGTTAATGGTTTAACAGCTTCCCTGCACTGGCAGCAGGATGAGCAGGACAGAGCTGGGTCACAGGGCTTCGAATAGCTCACGTCACTAATGCGATTCCATGGGCAGGAGGGAGAATTCCCAGAGAAACCACGGATATTGTGGATACACTGCCCTCCAGACATCACCCAAATAACCCTCACCGCACAATCCCACCCTGCACAGGGTGGAGGGAATCCAAATGGCAGCAGAGAGGGCACGTTTGGGAAGGCTGGAGCTCCTCTGGCTCCCAAATACTCCGGGCAGGAATCTCCGAAATACAGCAGCTATTTTTGTAGGGAAGAGGGGCCAAATGTCCTCGGAGCAGCTCAGAAAGTGGGCAGTGGGCCACAGTGCCAGCACAAGGCTCATGCAGATGAAGGAACTGCTTCCAACACAAGCTGCTGTCTCCCAGCCATCCTCCCGAAGATCAAACCGGTTCCAACTCATGGAACTGGTTCCAACTCACTTCAGGGACTGTTTGGAAAATAGATGCTGAGAGGTGCTAATGGACGAGGAAGCCACAAGCGCCTCTTCTGGCCATTCCCATCAGTCATTATGGACAGAAGAGCCAGCCCCAGCATCTCAAGCTGTGCCATCTCATTCTCATCTCAGTGGCTGGAGCCACGAATGGTTCTGATCGCACAAAATTTCCCCGAGGGACAGCAGAGCTCTCTCTCTTTCAGCCTCACACCATCCCAGGCTGCACAGAGAGTGAGTTTGCTATTGCCACCCACCGCACAAAGGCTGCTCGTGGCCAGAATAAACCCCTGATGGCCAGCCAGGACAAGAGGAGCCATTCCCAGAGGCTGGGAGAGCTGCTGGCAAGCACAGCCTTCAACACAGCCAGCAGCTCCGCTGCGAACGTGCCACCCGGACGGACGCAAAGGCATCGGCCTGGAACACGGTCATTAAGATGGGCACAAAATTCACAACTCAATTTGGCCTCTGTAGAGAACCCCCAAAAAATATTAAGGAAGCACGAGGATGGCTGTATTAGATCAAGCAAATGATCCGTTCACTTCAGCCCCTCACTCCTCGGTGCTCATTTCCAGCTGCTTTGGTGTAAAATAACCATAAATCACAGCCATGGAACAGTTTATTCGGGACAATTTCCCCAGAACCATTAACAAATAGGAGTTGTAGGAGCCCTGGAAGAACAGAAGCTGTCCACCAAAATGCCTTTTTCGAAGGAATCAATCACAGACAATCTCAATAGTACAGAGTCTGAACTGTTAAAAAAAGGGGGGGGGATGGGGGGAAGGAAAGGAAAAACACACCAAGCACTCGGTTTCACAGCTTCCTGCAGCAGCACCTTCCACAGATGAGCTCTGCAAGTTACCCAGAGAAGCTGTGGCTGCCCCTGGATCCCTGGAAGTGTCCAAGGCCAGGCTGGATGGGACTTGGAGCAGCCTGGGATAGTGGAAGGTGTCCCTGCCCATGGCAGGGGCAGAATGGGACGAGCTTTAAGTTCCCTTCCCACACAAACCATTCTGTGATTTTAAGGGACTTCCTTTCACCAGCTTCCAACCCAGCCCCTCCTGATTCAGTCCCTGCCCCCTTCTCCAGCATTACACACATCCATGGGGATGGGAACGACAGGACTCACACCCAGCTCACAGCAGATCCAAGGGAACAACCCTCCCAAAGCCATCGGAACAAGAAGTGCCACCTTACCTTCTCTAAGCTGCCTGACATCCCACCACATGCTCCTCTCTGCACTAGGCAGGATAAATCTTTTCCATCCTGGCAGCCAGCAGAGCTGGCAGGGAAGCAGAAATACAAGGATCCTACTGCCAAGGGATAATTTCAGCACAAATCTGCACTTCTGCTATTGTTTCCCCTTCCTGATGGACACCCTGGTTTTCTCCAGCAAGCTCTTTTTGTGGAGCAGCCCTCCCTCTCTTTTATCCAGCGTCCTCTCTAACATCTTTGTTCTGTTCCCATTCCACTCATTTCCCAAATTTGTGCCTAGTTTCCTTTTTTTTTTAATTGCTCTCAATATGTCACTCTATATTAGTCAACAGCAGATTTATTTAAACGTGTCAATGCTGTTGCTTAGCAGATCTAACTGTGCTTTACCATTTCAGCCTCCTTCACAATCACATGTTCCCCTTCCCAGAGCTCCACAGCATGTTTGGATCACCAGGAAGTTTGAGGAAAACAAAAATAAGTCTGATTCTAACAGCAGGCTGCTGGCCTGCCTGGGAAAGCTTCAGGAAAACAAAAAAACACCTCCAAAAACAACCAAGAAGAGGAATTCTGCCCAAAACTCCCCATGATTTTATTTCTCAGTTAGGAAGCAGCATCAGGTGCTGGTTTTCTTCCATTTTCTACCTTTTATCCATGAGCTTCAGTAGGAGTCCATCAAGTAAACGATCATGCAGAGCTTTGGAAAGGGTCTGATATGGAGCCAGTATCAGCTTTCCCCTGCAGCAGCTAATTTTAGGAAATGGCCTTCAACCACTCTATAAAAGGCTGGGAACACCCAGGTGAGAGCATGTTCTGACCTTCGAAATTAGATTTGGGTCTTTGCTGAGGCAGAGAAAGAAGATAACGTGCAGCTAAATCCCCCACAGGAGCTCTTCCGCTCAGGCTTTCCGAGCTCTCCGGCAGCGATGGTGATGATTTGGTCATTGCCCCCAGACTCCAACTTGCACATTCACAGCCAAGTGAATGGGGAGTCCAGTGGCTCCCAGCAGCGTCGGCTCCACACACAAAGTGTGGCACAGCTGTCCCAAAATGCTTATGGAATCACGAAATCACAGAATCATTAAGGCTGGAAAAGCCCTCTGAGAGCACTGAGTCCAGCTCAACCCAGCGCTGCCAAGCCCACCCTCAACCATGCTCCCAAATGACAAAATTGTTCATGAAAAGGACTAAGCAACCCCGAGAAAACATCATCCTTCTGCCATCCACTGAAGCAGAATAATCCCAAGCCAGCTCCCAAGAGCACCCCAAACCTGCTGTGTGGCCACTGACAGATGCCAAGTCTCCTGCACGTCCACCCAGGGCTCCAACTGTGAGATCATCTCCATGGCTTGGCTCCTGCCAGGTGCACTTCCCATGCTGCCCCTAAGCCAACCTCATCTTCTGCCCCAAAATCTCCAGCTCAACCATCACCTCGAATCCCAGAATCCCAGACTGGTTTGGGCTGGAAAAGACTTTAGGGTTCATCTCATTCCAGCCCCTGCCACGGGCAGGGATGCCACTCACTAGATCAGGTTGCTCAGGGCCCCATCCAACCTGGCCTAGTGGGAATTAAATCCCAGAAACTGATGCCATCAACACAATCTCCAGCAGCTGCTGATTCCACATTCAGAGCGCAGATCACATCCAGGTTCACAACCTTGGGAACCGATACCACAACCCGAGACAGCCCAGCCGAAGACAAATCCCGCAGCAGGACCTGCCAGAACGGCTGCTGATGCGTTTCCAAAAATAACCCAGTCCCCTTTCCAGGGTGCCTGATGTCCATTTACTTACAGCCACCTAAAAATAGCCCTTCCCGTTCGGATCGATGACGGGAGCCGACAGAAGTGAAAGGAGCTCATCACTCCACACACACAGGACTAAAGGAGATAAAATACTTTGGAAGTGCAGCGTAGGGAACAATCCCGCCCTGGCCCCGAGACAGCCAGCTGGATGGGACTAATGATTCTTCTCCAGCACCAGCTGTGATTGAATTTATTTCCATTTGGTGTGATTAAAAAGAAAAGAGACAGATAAAAGGGAGAACAAAAAGTCCGAGATTTCAAAAGACACTAAAAATAAATTAGTTTGTGTGAGCTTGGCACCCTATCTTGACAATTTTTATGTGTCAGCCAAGCTCAATAAACCAAAAGGAAGACACAAGGAATTTATAGGTCAGCAAACGAAGGCACGGAAATGTTAAAATTGCAATTCAATCATCAATAAAATCAACAGCAGGTACAGGTTGAAAGGGCAGGCGTTCCTGAGGTACCTGCCTGTATCCATGCCCTAAGATCCCTCTGTATTTACTCTTCATGGAGCCATTGTAATTGTTTCCATTGCCTGGCAAGTGCAAATCGATGCCGAGGAGTTCAGTGGCTCCTCAGACGAGTTCCAGTCCATTTAGCTGATCAAAGGGAGCCGCTCTGCCGAGCCCGTTCGCACCTCGCAGGGAAAAGGCACCTCCTCAAAATCCAAACGTACAACTTCAGCAGCAGGAGGCCTGAATTAATCCCTTTATTTAAACATTAACAACTTAAGGTGTCTCTAAGCTATTGTAAAGGCTTTATTAGAGAAGGCGACGAAAGCCTGTGAGCAGCCAAGTCAAGAGGAAGCCAAGGTTATCTGCACTCATTTTCCAGGTATTAACTCTGACAACAAACTCACTCTGCAGAGGGTTTGTACCTGGAATAAAGAGGACAGCAACACCTTGCTGCCACCTGAAGTCTGTGGGCAGGGATGGGTGGAGCGAATCTTCCTGGAATCCATTCCCATGGCCATGAAGGGTGAGAAGATGTGCTGTGGGCAAACTGAACCTCATTGATTTATCTTCTGAAACCAAGCAACCTCCTTGGCAGATGTTGATTACCTTGACATCAGCAAGGTTTCTGACGTAGTCTCCTGTGTGGATACCCAGTAGGAAAACAAGTGACTGGAACAGGAGCCTGGAGAGCTGATGGACCCTCCAGCCCAGCAGAGTCAAATCTCAACTGGACAAAGCCTTGAGCAATCTCATCTACCTTTGCCATAAGCAGGACACTGAATTAGAGACACCCAAAGATCCTTTCCAACCTTATTTGTTCTACAATTCAAAGAAATGCCAAAGAGAAAGCGGAAGCTTTTCCTGGAAATATATGAACTAGAGAAAGCTGTAATGTATAATAAAAATAACTCTTTGTAAGCTTTTAATTGAATGTATGAGGAGGTGGCAGCGAGGAGCCTCCCAGCACACTGTGCTTCCCTCCCTCCAGCATTTACTTCTGGACAGGGGAACACATCTCTTCAGTTAAGACACAAATACCACTTTCACACTAAAATTCAAGGTGTTTTAGTGGCATTGTAGGACTTAATACTTGTAGGAGGTGATAAAACATTCATGAGAGCAACGCTGTGAGATTAAATGGGTTAGGCTGACATTAAAAGACATTTTAAGGGACAACCTTTTAAGGACCAGCTCTCTGCTCAACCACATCATTTCCCCAAATCCTTTCATGTATCCAGTGTGCGGAGAGATACACGAGGTGTGCACGTCCCACCCTGGATCCTGCCTGGTTGCTGTAGTGGGAGGAAAAAAAACCATGGATTGAATGCTGTCTCAATTGCAGGTGTCACCAGGTTTGGCATTGTTTTTAACGCCTCCCTGTCACTGGAAAGCAACTATTGAGTTTCACCAAAGTCAAAAGTTCCTCTCAGTTTCCCTTTCAGCTGCTCCAACAACTGTCTTGCCAAAATCCATAGAAGACAAAATCTATAGTTCCTAGGATTCACATTTTGGAACGGCTCCAAATGCAGAGCAAAGGTTTCACCTTTAATACACTCTTGCAAGGCACACAGCAATCTCCCTGACTTTGCTGGTCCTGATCCAGATGGAAAAAAAAACCCCAAAGCACAAGCCAGTGTTTTTGCTGACCAGGATTACCTGACTTAGTGAGTACCAGCAGCCTTCAAGGACATGGTCTAACACACCCGAGTGGAAATCACCAGTGCTGGATGCAGTTCCCTTAAATCCTCTAAGCCTCTGCTTCTCTGCTGGAACAGCTAACTGCTGATAAACTCACTTTCAGGCTATTTTCATAAAACTGAAAGTCAGCAAATGATTTGCTAATTAAATCTGTCACATAATTCTCAGCCTGATGCGTAACTCAAGCCAACTCCACGGAGCAGAGCGGCAGGCAGGGGTCAACTGCCTGTTCTGAGGTGTGACAGGGCTGTGGGGTCACCAGGCCTCGGTGACAGATTCCTCAGAGCCACATCTTGCAGCAAGCTGTGTTTTGCAGCCTCTCCAAGCCCTGCCTACCCCGCACCCGTCTCTGCAGAGTTTGTCCATGTTAGTGACACGTTCTTGCTTTGGTGCATCCCTGGGCTCGGGAAAACTCGTCCTCCTCCAGCACCTCACAAGTTGCCCCTTGCCCAGGGTGGCTCTGCAGATGAAGGGCGAGCAGTTGCACTGATCAGTTCCCAGCATCTTCAAATGATCCCGACTCTTTTCAAAGCCACTCTGAAGAAACACAACAATCCTGCCCCCCCAAAAGTCTCCGATCTTGGGAGGTTGTTCTGTTTTCAACCAGAGGAGGGCAACCACACACGTTCACAACAGGCAGCATCTCATTGCCTTGATACAGACAAATGCACTTATTCCCATTCCCAGCCACCAGAACAGCTGTTTTATCTTTCCCATTCTGCCTTGTGGTATTTTATGAGCATCTCCCAGTAGAATCCCAGAATGGTTTGGGTGGGATAGGACCTTAAAGCTCATGCAGTTCCACCCCCTGCCATGGGCAGAGACACGGTCCACCATCCCAGGCTGCTCCAAGCCTCATCTAACCTGGCCTTGGCCACTTCCAGGGATCCAGAGACAGCCATAGCTTCTCTGGGAAACCTGTGCCAGGGCCTCACCACCTTCTGAGTAAAGAATTTCTTCCTAAAATCCAACCTAAGTCTGCCCTCTGGCAGTTTAACATAGCAGAGTACAATTCCCCTGCTAAAGAGAACCTGAATTCCTCATTTCCCCTGCTCAGCAGCAGTTCTGGCAGCCAGAACCCATTGAGCTTGTCCAAACCGTGTGTGCCACTGACCTAAGGAGCATTCATCAGTCCCAGCTGCAAGCTTGGGCACTGGGAGCAAGGAAACTGCTTGTGACATGGCTACATATAGCAAAGGGAATGGGGATATTTTCTCTCTCTTGTACTCCTGCCTGCCCTGATCTCAAAAACCTTCTGGAACCTGGATCAGGCTGCTCTGATGCTCTCCTGCCAATTTGGAATCACGAGATGGAGATGAAAGGGTTTGTCCAGGAGAGCACAACCACCCGAACTTTTATATCTTGAGGCCGAATATCCCACGAGTAACACCAATCCTCAGTACTTAGCTGGAAAACCCAGGGGAAGGCAGGAGTTTGTGGGAGAGGCACGGGGTGACTCAGCTCCTCACCCTCTCCTCTCTCCCTGTGGACGTTTCAACAGCACAAAGCACTGGAGTTACAGGATAAGACACGGGGATTCACTCAGTACACAAAATGGAAATTCAACAACCCCATCAGCTCTGATTTTTAAGGATACTCATTTCTCCATCATCATTAAGCTCTGTGGTAAAAGCCACTTTACGAGCTCAGCTAATCTGGGATGATGCTGCTGCATCATCACCTGATGTTGATAAACAATTATTAAAGAGAAAAAAAAAAAAAAAAAAAAGAGGCAAACAAATCCGTGCTTCTCCTCTGGCCCGGAGTGGTTTTCAGTACCCTTATCAGTGAAAAAGGGGAAGAAGGAGCTCTCTGGTTTTGCTATGGGATGCTGTGGTCCCAACGCCTGTTCTCTGGCCCAAATCCAGAGGTGTAACCCAGCCACTTTCATGCTCTTGAGCTTTCTCACCTTCCCAAACACCCAGGCCACATCTGACTTGCCTTGGAGCTTTGATTCCTGGTTTTGCCAGCTTCTGGATCACACGGATCAATGGAAGCTGGCTGAGGTCACCGCTGGGTGGTTCCAGCCTGGACGAGCGAGTGAACAGGAGCAGCCCCTCACGTCCCCAGCCTGAGCTGTGCATCCATCTGGGAGCAGAGCCTGGCCCCTGGCTGGGGAAGGACTGGGAATCCCAGTTTTCCACTACTCCATGGCATTGAGTAACAAATAAATCCCATGAACCACACGGGGAGGGTTATTACTCCAGCACGTATAAAGGAGACGTTGAAGTGACAGGGAACTTCCCTTCCTACCTTTTGTGGGGATAATACAAACCAGCAGAGCAGAAACACCTCCAAAACATCGCTTTTCAAAGCAGCAACAGATTTTTCTGTCAAAGGAGAGATTTCACGAGGCTGCCTTGGGAATGGGTGGATTCATGGCCAAACAATGAAGCGATGCAAGAGACACGCGGCCATTCCTCTTCTCCGAGTGTCAAAAAGCTTTCAGGGGATTTATAAAATTCAAGCTGCTTATGTTGAACGTCTCAAAGTGAAAGGAGGGGAGAGGAAGTGCTTCCCCCATGCAGCTCTCCAGCAGCAGCTCCTGATTGTACTCAGTGGGAAACACGGAGCGCTCTCAGCACCTTCCCTCCCACCGAGCTCCAGGCACAGGGGAAGCTCAGCAATTTGCAGGATTTGGATCCCTTTTTTTTGTTCCCCTTCCCTCTCTCCCTCTGACAACCGTGGATGGAAAGACTGGGGAGAACACAGCAATTAAGGAACTTGAAGCCTTGCTACCAGCTACTCTAAATGCAGGCACATGAAGCAGCAGGATTCTGCTGGTGACATTTGGACCACAAATGAAGTCCCCAAGAGTAATAAACAATCAGGTAAAGAAATCTGGAAAGAAATTACCCAGCACACCTCATCTGCCTGGCCCCCATGAGATCCATAGAAAATGTGTTAATGCATCTGATTATGATCTAAATTATGTACAGAGGCTCCCGCCAAGCACTCAGTGAAGTTTCTTTATTGTTAAGTTGGAAGCTGTTTAAGAACGGTGCAGTCATCATGTTTCAAATTAGATTTGGGGGAAAAACGTTTTCCTACTTTATTATTGGCTCAGAACACGGGAGAAGGTCGGGATTGGGGTTTTCTCTGCTGAAGGAAAAGCAGGAAAAGTGGGCAGACAACAGCAGAAGAGCCAGTCTGTTACCTGTCCTTTACTGTCACCTGAGCCGTGTGGCTTTACTGTCCCCACACATGCCAGAAATTACTGCAGCTTCACACAGCTTTCGACACATTTTTTTCCTGAAAGGAGGGTAAAACACCAAGGTGTTCCCATGCACACTCTCCACAGGCCCAAAAAATTTGAAAGAGAGGGCTTCTGGAAGAGTTCTGCTGAGAAGGGCTGGCAAAACACCACGTGAGATTTCCCCCACACCTGGGAGGGCTACCTGAGCTGTCCCTTATGCTGCCAGTCCTTTGTGCTGCCTGGAGGCAGGTAAAAAAGCTGGGTTTCTCCTCATCATGCCATACCAGGACTGGAGCTTTTTAAAAAAAATATAGATACACCCCTGCCAGGTGTATATTCAAATTTGGGAGAGCAGCCATAGTTTTACCTGCAAGCCTGACAACTTCACGTGTGCTGAAAACTCCCCCAGCCCAACCTGTGCTTTCTCTTCTGCTGGTGTCTGGCCAAGCCTCTGCTCCGTGGATCAGCATCTCCTTCCCCCTGCAGGGCTGGATTCCCAAGTCAGAAGCAGAGCCAAGGTCACCTTGCTCAAAGGAGCTGGATTTTAAAAGGAGAGTCCCCTATATCTATTAAAAGTCTGCCATCCATTACCTCTGCCCTTCCAAGCTCACAGCTGCAGCCACAACTGCATAAATCTGGACTAAGCAGGGCCCTCTGGAAGTGGAATAGGGTATAAATAGTTCTTAGAGGTTCATTCTGCTCCACACCTGGATATAAATCATACACACACACAAATATATGCCAGATCTGTCTGTACCTCATTGAGCCATGGAATGATCGGGGCTGGAAGGGACCTTAAAGACCATCTCATTCCATGGGCAGGGATTCCACTATCCCAGGCTGCTCCAGGTCCCATCTACCCTGGCCTTTCACACTTTCCACGGATCCAGGGGCAGCCACAACTCCTCTGGGAATTCTGTTCCAGGGTCTCACCATCACTGTTATAGTAGAGAATTTCTTCTTAATATCTCACCTAACCCCACAGATCTGCAGGAAGCCAGGGATGGGAACTACAATTTCTAGCCACTGTGGTAATGTAGTGGTTTAAACACCCAAAAAATGCTTTAATGTAGGATCACGGGCTGGATCCCAGCCAGGCAACAGCAGTGCTTTTCAAGGAGTATTTATCTCCATAAAACACTTCCTAAACAACGTGCTCAGTGCTTGAAAATAAAGCCTTGCTAAACAACCAGATTTTAACCCGGAATTCTGCACGTTGGCATTCTTTGCTGCTCCAGGTGAGTCTGATTCCCTTACACAGCATGGTGATTTTCTCTCTTTTTAAGAAGAAAAGGAATTTTCTATCTTAGTTTAACTTTGAGGCAAGATGGAAGACCACAGCCTGGCCTCAAAGACATGAGATCTTTTGAACTCCAAGTCAGCAGGCTCTCACAGGAGCTGAGCTCGAGGGCTGCTCTGGAATAAATCAAAAAGGATTTACTCTTTCACTTGAACAAGGCAGGAAAAAAAAACTCCACAGATGCACAGATACGGGGTTGGGGGTGGGGAGACAGCTAAAATATTTTTAAAAGTAATAAAAAAGGCAACTTAAGAATGCTGTGATGGTTTCATAGTCACGGTCCCACAAGCTAAACACCACCGTGCATGGTTGGATTTCCTGGAGGAAATCACAGGCACAGTTGCTAAGCCTGCTGGAAGCAGTTCAGCCCAAGAATACAGGGAGCAGATGCTGCAAACACGACTCCCAAGGACACGGCGCTCCTGGAGAAATCCTGACAGAGAGTCAGAACAGGGGCTTGAAGTGGCCGTGTGTCCTGAGAGATGCAGCTGTGGCTTCTTCACAGAGTAGCAGAGTTCAAGGCCAAAAGGGACCTTGAGAGCACCTAATGTGCTTCGTGCTGTATCCCAGCCCATCACACTTCAGCCAAGCTCTCCTAAGAGCACAAGTCAGATTTAGCAGCCAGACTCCAGCCTGAGGAACTCTGGTGGCTCCCAGTCACAATCCATGTGCTGCTTCTGCTCCAAAACCTGGGCTGACAGAGTAGCTTTGTGCAGGACTCTCCTGCCTCTTGGTGTCCTTGTGTCCCTGTGCCAGCAAATGCCATTCCCTGGAACAGGCAGGAGTGACTCCGAGCTCCAGCCCCTTTGCTTCACTCCTGACACCTCTGCCGGAGCCCAAACTCATCAGCAGTTTTGACAACACTCCAGGGCTGGAGTTTGCCTGAAGGAGCTCAGCACAGGGCACAAAATCTCATCCTCTGGCTTCCTTACAGGAGTGAGAAGAAAACTGAAGAAGGAGAAATGTGCTGCTGGCAGCAATTCCAGCCTCTGCAGTGAGATTGGAAGGCTCTCAGTCAGCCATACGCCCCCGCAAGAGCTGTGCACCCAGGGACTAACCCTCACACCTCGATTACAAAGAGTTTGGGGACAAGAATGCGCCCAGAGAATGATGCTGAAGGAAGAAAAATGTTCAGAGACCAGCTTCCCCCTGAGCTGTGAGCAGGGATTTGGATCCCGAGGCACCCAGACACTGAGCTCAGACCATTAGTGACATTCAACTCTGCTTTTAAAATCAGACTTTAAAACTGCTGAAACCAGAATACTGTGAAATGCTGCTTCTTCGCCTGCAGTTCTGCCAAATGAATTTGGCTAAAACTTTCAGCAATTAATGGATGATTAAATGAAAGAGCTGATGGCCAAGAAATATGCAAGGGGCTTGATTAAAGTTCTGGGGGTGACACTGTGCTGGTCCAGCCCTATTTTTACAAGCTTTCCTCATCTCACCATTATCTCAACTGGACTACGGGGAGGAGGAGAGTGTTGCTAGCAGGGTGTGAGATATTTTGGTAAGTTATGTTAAAATCCAGCAAGGGAAGAAGCAACTTAGCCCCAGGCATGGGGGAGCCTGACACGGCAGTGCTCCTCGGTGCTTTACCTGCTGTCCCTCAGCTCCTTGGCTCAGACCTGTCCCACATCGACTCCTTCACCACCTCTCTTCTGTCTCCCAGCGCTGATCTCAAGGGTTTCCCTCCTGTTTAACAGAAAAACACAGAAAAACCACATGGGCTTAAGAAACGGCCTTGAGGCGTCGTGCAAGAGAGGCACTCTGACACGAACATTCCTTCTGGACCTCTCCAAACAGGGACTGAGCAACCTGGGAGAGCAGAAGCTGGTCCTGCTCATGGCAGGGTGTGGAACAAGATGAGCTTTAAGGTCCCTTCCCTCCCTAACCATTCTGGGATTCTGTGATTTATGACATGGTCTTAAGCCTGGAAGCTCCCACAGGTTGGACAGTTTGGGCTGCTGGGGAGTAAGGGAGGCTGGAGAACACTAAAGGGGGAATCAGGCACAAATGAGACCACCCAGAGAAGGGATCTTGCAATTCTAAGGGATCAGATGTGGGTCACCAGCTCCCTGCTCCATCAGCTCCGAGCCAGCTTCCAGGTGTTCTCAGCTCCCTTCACACAAAATTCTTCCTCTGCACCACCTCATAACTGACAGCTCCCAGGTCACATCCATGCCATCATTTCCCACACAAATATTAAATAAAATCATTCATTCCACCATTCCATAAGTGCCAAGGTCCAAGTGGATCGCTGCAAGCCACCCAGCCCAACCTGTTCCATGACATACCACAAGTTCCACCCACCAAGTCCAGCCTCAAGCCCAGAAATTCCCACCAATTCTTCAACCAGCTTTTCCCCTAGCTTAAATCCTCTCGGCCACGCTTCTGCTGCAAACAACCATCTGATCTCAGCAGACAAACAGATCAAAAATTAGAAGAAATTAGAATACCTTTGGTTAAGAACCTAACGAGGCTCCAGGATTATCTTTCAGCGGGCGACGCCTTGGCCGTCAGTGGCATTTCCCTTTGTTTTAGAACAAAAAGGACCATCCACATCCCACCTTCATCCTCCTACACAGCCTCTGGGACAGCAGAGCATCCCAACCTCCCTCTGCCCACCCTGACTCTCACTAACGTGTTCCATACTCGCAGCCTCTCCGCAGTCCCAGCTCCGACGCCGCTCCCGGCAGGGAGTCGGGGCTGCTCCTCGGAGGCTGGTGCTGCTTATAAAGGCTGCTTCCATCCCTTGCACTTCAGCTGGCAAAACACTTCCCGAGTGCCCACATCTCTGGGATACAAAAAGGAAACACGTCGTGATCGGAGCTCATCTCTCCTGGCAGGCTGCGGGTCCTGGCACGGTTCCATCCGCACACGGCTACAAAATGTTTGCAGAAACAACAGCCACGACCCTTTTATTCCTCCTTTCCTCCCTGATTGCAAAGTTTTCCCCAGAGTTCTCCAGAAATCACGAGTGAAGATGTTACTCAACAGCCACAGCTGAGGGTTTCATTTCAGCATGACCTGTGAAATATCCACTTCAAACCTCACCCATGCTGCACGAGTCCAGCATCTGCACAGCCCTTGGTGGCCTCTCCCAGGCCTGGAGATGTTTTATGGCAAGCTTGGAATGCTGACAGTTCACAAAATAAAAATCTGCCTTTTTTTTTTTTTCTTCAAAGCCACCAGTTATTTAGAGTCCCTGAAACTCTGGCCACTTGGGGCAAAGGAGCAGAGGAATCAGAGCATCTGGCAATGGGATGCCCAAATCTATCAGTCAAACAAAGCACTCTCCTGAGAATCACAGAATGGTCTGGGTTGGAAGGAACCTCAAGGATCATCTCATTTCAATCCGGGACATCTTCCACCAGCAGGGAGCTTAGACTTTTCTTTTTTTTTAAAAGCCTGATTCTAACATAAGCTCTGGAAAACCTCAGGCTCTTCATAGAATAAATGGTACTGTATGACTAAAGTGAAGCCCCTTCTCTAATAAACACTATCTAATTAATATGATGCAAAAAATTCAGCATATATGAATATTTTATTCTGATCACTGTCATTAACAGCAATAACAGCATCCCAGCACAGGCTCACCCCAAATAAAAAAAAAGTGGTTTCTCCTTACTCTCCACCAGAGAAGAGGAGGCAAGTAACTGTTAAAACTTCATTTTATATTTTATTAGTTTTACAAGCCAGCTATGCTAAAAGGTTGCACCAGTAATTTAAACTGTAGTTGTCAGCAGAAGTGAAGGACATCGTGGGATACATTTTATTCCAGCTCTTTTATTGCCTGGCTCCTTGGAGTGATTCAAGCAGCTTAAGGATTTCAGAGGCACTGTCACAACAGTATCTGGCCTGTCGAAAGCTGCTATTTTAACAAAAAAAAAGTACCCTAAACCTCCAACTTTCAAAGAACTGGCTGGACCAGCAGAAGCTGTTCAAGACTCAGCAACTCCTGAACGCCACCAAATTGTTCCCTCACGGGGACAGGCGCTTTCTGCAATGTTATTCCCACTTGGCAGAAGGGGAGGGCGATCCATAAAACGGGGGAAATGCTGATTTTTGCAGCTCTGCCAAACCACAGGAACACACAGAAACGCGTCGTGACTCTCCCCACCGTCGGGAGCCAGCAGTGCTCTGTCACATCTGCTGGGACACAGACAGCAGGTGACAAGCTGGGGACAGGAGCACAACGAGCTGGCACAGACCCAACCCAGGAAAGCCTCCAAAAGTGCTGGCCAGAGGAGAAATGTTTTGAAGATTCCTGAGTCAGCAGGCACCTGCTTTCCATCCCAGCAGCACCCTGGGGTTGCTGGGATGGAAAAAACCAAAAACCAAATTAATTCCTTGAACTCAAGGACCGACCCCTTCTCCTCACTGCCCCAAGCTGGTGGCAGATGCTGGTTTTCATCCCCATCCAGCTGCCCCGGACACCGTGGGGCCGGAGGGGAAGCACATCCCACTGCTGAGATGTCTGCTGGCTGCTTGCCTGGCAGAGGACTCCATTCCAGATCCCATTAGGGAAACTATCCCGGAAAAACAGGGAAATGTTACTTTGCGGGAGGGTGGAATGAACAGAGCTGCTCCTGGTCAAAGCACAGCAGTACTTGGGGTACCAGATAAATCTGTGACTGACCTCAAGCCCGGTGTCCCCACTGCTCCCCAGGGTGCTGAGCTTTCCTGAGGTCCCCATCTCCTCCCCACACACAGCAAGCCACGAAACACACGTGGGTCACCTTATCCCACCCCTTCGGGTGCAAGGCTGACAAACCTTCAAGGGCTTACAAGGCCATGGGGTCACCTGCACTGCTCCTGACTCAGCACAGAGGGGACACTGCTGGAGCTGGCTCACTGCAGGCCTCGGGCAGAGGAGAGAAATCCTCATCCCATCCAACCCGGCCTTGGACACTCCCAGGGGTGGAGCAGCCCCAGCTTCTCTAGGCAACCTGTGCCACCCTCACAGCCAACAATTCCTTCTCAATACCCCATCGAGCCCTGCTCTCTGGCACTGGGAAGCCGGCAGATTATCAGATGATGCCACAGCAGCACTGGAGAATAGGTCATTCTCAACTGTCCCCCTGCTGTGGGTCCCTTCATGCCCCCCTTCAGCACATGCAGGCACTGTGCCAGGAGAGCTCCGTGTTTCCCAGAGCTCAAAATCTGTGAGGACAAGCAAAACTTACTTTGCAAAGAAAGATCTTTTAAGCAGAGGGGAAATTCTTATACCCGGACTTCGGCATTTTTAAGTTTGGGACATGTTTTAATGTATTAAACAAAGTTTTTCAGGTCACCTTTGATGCAGAGTTGTCTGCAAGGGGGAGGTTGTCAGATGGTGTCTTAGCAAGGGAGTATCTGCTCCCTGGGCAAGGACTCAGAGCCTTGTGAACTCCCTATGGCACCTGCATATTCCGTGTTTGTACTCCAAGCCCCACGGACACTCCTTTGATGTGGTGAGAGCTGGAGCTCCTAAAAGTCTCTGGAGATCACAGGAATCTACGTGACGGGATGTATTTAGTGGATAAGGAGCCTTCCATCCTTTGAAACAGAACTTTGCTGTTGTTATCTTGTTTAAAGAACATTCAAATTGCATTTTTTTCATGCCTGATGCAGAGAGCAGCTGTGCAGGGATGCCCAGGAAGGCTCCTCTGCTCCACGGGGAATCCAGCCCTGCTCTTACACACATGGTCTCCTCCTGGCCTCTCCAGCTCACTGCTCCAACATAAACAAGTGAGACCTACATCCTCCTGGAAATCAAACCCAGCCTCTCAGACACGTACACAGATCTCCTTCTGCCCCGCAGGAAAGGGGGATGGAGAATTTGCAGCCCCAGGTGGCCCAGAGCAATGTCTGTCCGTGGGGGCAGGGGAAGGCCAGGAGTACAACACGCAGCCCTAAATGGCATCTTGGGATATTTAACACTCTCAGTTTTCTTTTCTGACCTCATCTCTTCATTAGCCAGAAAAATTCGTCCATTTTTCTCTGCTCATCCTCAAAATGTCCACCAAAAAGCTTTTTCCTTTACCCCCGGTCACAAAAACATCCCAATCTGCTTCCATCTCACTTCTCTGACAATTATCCCCATCTCCTTCCCTATTTGCTCTTCTTTCAAGGCTCTTATCCAAGCTGGTTTTTTCTTTCCCTCACCTGCCCGCACCACCATAATTTCTCCCACTGTCAGAGGTGCCAATCTAAAATTCAGTTTCAATACAGTTATTTAAGCTCATTCTCCTGCACTAAGGCAGACAAATATTGCAGCCTAATACAGAAATGTGCCCCTGGAAATCATTCCTGGGATGCAATGCTCCAACCTGAGCTGAAGGCCAACATGATGGAGACAGAGCAACACAAGCCCAGATCCACAGCTCGGGAAAGCATTCCTGGCACTCCCATTCCAAGTGCCATTAAGGAGATGCCGAAGTCCAGCAGACATCTGGACAACACAGAACATTAAACTGAGCTCTGATATTTAAGAGCAGGAAAGTTTCCCAGGCTAACTCAGGCAACGTGTCCCATAAAACTGGCAAAAAACCCATCAGGGTCCATTAAGTGCATTTGTTCTCCAGCTTTTGCTCCTGAGTTGTTTATGCACAGGGGTTTCCCAGCATATTAATTCTCCAGAAAGGAACATGTAAAACAGAGCTGGAAATGAAGGAGTGCTTGGGGATCCTGTTGTTATGAGTGGGATGAGGCAGGAGGGGCCTATGGGGGGAGAAATCCCCACAAGAAAACTCCAGAGAGCCCCTATTTAACCTCCCTTTCAGCAAACAAAATCCCACAAACAGGGAAATTAAAACCTGTTGTTGCAAGCAGAGAGAAAGTCAAAGATTTCACAATCCCGCTGTGAGAAAGGAATTTTAACAGGCTGGTGAAGGATAAACTGTTCGTTTCTTCCATAAACCTGAACAAAACCAACTGATTTCCCAGAAACAAATTGGGAAATTATCCCCCTGGCCCCAAGAGTCAAGTCCAAACCTGCCACCAAAGTTTGTCCTTGTACCTTCACAGACTTTGCCAGGCTGGGTTCAGGCTCACGATCCAAACTCAGGCAGGTTGGAGATGCCCTAAAAGCTGCTGAGTCACTGGAAGAGAAAGGGATTTAAGCTAATAATTTACCTTACAGCTGACCAGCAGCTGCCAGCACACAAGGCAGGGTGTAACTCACGCTGGAAATGCTCCACCGAGAGCTCTGTGTGTCCCCAGTCACCCACTCCAGAGACCACAGTTCCCCTTTCATGCCCTCTTGCAGGAGGCACAACTCTCAGCTTTGACCTTTGGATGGCCAAGAGACCACTGAAATCCCAAAGGGACAAAGATTCCCTTTAAAAATCCCTAAATTCCCTCAGCAAGCTCAAGTCTGCCAGTCGAGCTGAGAGAGAGGGCTTTGCATAAGAAAAGGAGGAATGCAGGGATTTCCAGTGTGGAAATGAGGGTGGATAAGGAAAACAGGACATTTACTGTGGAACTGTTACCCCTAGCATTTTTCCACAAGGAGCAACAAGACAAAAGACAATATTTTAATTGGATATGAGGAATAATTTCTTCCCCAAAAGGGCTGTCCGGCCCTGGCATAGCTGCCCAGGGCAGGGGTGGAGTCTCCATCCCTGGAGGGATTTAGAAGCTGTGTGGAGGTGGCACTTGGGACATGGGGCAGTGGTGGCTTTGGCAGTGCTGGGGGAACAGTTGGACTCAATAATCTTAGAGAAGTTTTCCAATCTAAATGATTCCATGATTAGGACTTACTTTTGAGGGGAAAGAAGGCTTTATTTTCCTCCTTGTATAACTCAGAAAAAACTTCATTAAAGAAACCACTTTGCACACACTTCAGAGGCTCAAGACAGTCAGGGATAAAACTGGACCTTCAAATTAGAGTTCTTGGCATCCCTCTCCACCTGAACCCACAGCTGGGGATATTACAAATCCTTTTCACCTTAAACCAGTTGAGTGGCCAAAGAATTAGCACGAAAGTGAGGGATGCTCAAATGAACTGCTGCAAAGAACTCAAGGCAAGTTAGAATCTGTCTTGGCACAGTTCTTCCTTCTCCAGCAGGAAGAGCATATAGAAGTAGCAACCATCCCCTTCCAGAAAATTGTCCTAAGCTTCCAGCCCACTGCCAAAATTCATTCGAAAGGAACTGGTCCAAGCAAGAACTTCCAGCATTTTATGGTGTAAAACCACCCTCTGCTCCATGATGGCATTTTGCTTTCACAGCAGAAAAGGTGCCTTGAGATTTTGTCTCGAAGAAAGGCAATGGAAACTTCCTTTGCTCACTGCCACCAAACTGGTGTCACCCTCTCTGGATCTCAGCATTCCCACGGGTAAAGAAAAAGCAAGTTCAACCTCCAAAGATACATTTAAAGAGGCAGCAAATCCATCCCTCCCTGGGAATTTGCTCCAGTGATTAATCCCAGCCCATGTCTACCTTTCAGTGTCACCTTCCAAGCAGCTTCTCCCCACCCTCTCCAGGACTCAGCAGCAGCCAGCACCCTCTCCCCCGAGAAGGGGCTCAAGCTTTGGTCTCTCTCCTGACCCATAAACACAGTGGGAGAGCTTAAAAGTTCAAGTCCTCATCTTTTCACCCTGATCCAAAAGCTGCCCTGCTGCTCCTTCTGCAGGATCTCCAGCTTTTCCCACGTCTATTTTAACATATGGATATCAGAGCTAAATAAGCTACTTGAAAGGTATTTTCAGAAAAGCAGTTTTTGGAGAAAAAACGTCCTTTGTTCCTATTTCCCAGCTCGCATGTCTATAGATGGCATCAAACACTTCTTATTCTGGGAACAGAACGATTTGGCTGCTCGGTCCAAGCACCAGTACCTTTGCACAGCAGCTGCTCCTGGAGGGCTGAGCCCCCTGCCCCAGGCACAGCCCGCTCTGCTCCCTCCATCCTCCAGTTTAAAAATCATCTGGATTGCTCCAGGTCACTTATCATATGCTGGGAACGATTTATTACTCCACCGGTGTTGTGAACTCCATAGATGTTCTTGTTCTCTGTACTTGATGAAAATTGTAAGAGCCAGGATGCAGCTACTCCTAAGAACTCCTGGGATCACATTTACAGCACTACAGCTTTATCATAGCCTTTCCATGACTTTTATTTCCTATCCTGATGAAAAAAGAGCAGAGAAAGGGGCTCGCATGATCTTCATGACAGCTCTGGTGCTGCCTGGTCACACAAAGATGAATTTGTTCAGAGCAGCTCACGGAGAACCCACTCCTCCCTATAAGCACAAATTTTACACTCAGTTTCTTTCCTCTGCAAGAGAAAATTGATTAAGCAGGAGAAGTGGTCCTTAAAAAATGAATCTGCTTATGTGCTCTCTATCAAACAAGAATAACCTAAAAAACTGGCAAATCTAAGCATTTGCCCAGCAGATAAGACAAATCATCCTTCAGTGACTCTGACATTTTCCTCCTGCTACCTGGAACTCCTGCAGGCCTTTGTCACCACAGGAAGGACGGGTGGTGCCACCAGCAATGATGTTTAATCCTGTAACTTCAACACGTGCAAAAGCTTTATTAGAAGGTTGTTGCAGTCCAGAGCCCTGCTGCCTTTTGTCAAGGGCTCCATCTCTAAGTCAAGCAGGTTTGCTGGTTTGGTTTGTTACACGAGAACATCTCCTGCGTTAACTCCTGCTGGGCAAAGTGAGCATGGGGGAGATGTGTGCTCACCTCAGCCATTCTGCAAGGAAACGTTTCCTCAATCAGGAAGACAGGTCCAAAACACTCTGTAATGCCTCACCGTATTTATTTTTCTTGCAGGGCACCACCAAAAGAAAAAGAAGGGTCTTATCCCCACTGTCCCCCACTCCAAGGCTCCAAGCCAAGAGCCCAATGCCCCATCCCACCTCCAGCCTGGATTCTTACAGAAATACAATTGGTATAACTGTGTTTTCTGACACCTCTTTTAAAATCTTCTGAAGAGGTTTCAACCCCAATCTGGCACAGGATGAAGCTCTTAAGGCACCAAGGTTGTGCTTCCACAAGGCCAGGAGCCTCAGAGGATGGGCAAGGACCGGCAGCTTCTGCTCAGGAGGGGATGCCTCCAATTTTAATACATCCCAGAATGGTTTGGGTTGGAAGGGACCCTAAAGCTCATCCAGTTCTACCCCCTGCCATGTGCAGGGACACATTTCACCATCCCAGGTTGCCCCAAACCCTATCCAGCCTGGCCTTCAACACGTTCACATTTATATACAGATATATTTTATCATCTTTACCACCCTACACCTATATATACATAGATATTTTCACATACAGGCACACACACAGAGGGCAGGTCCCACTGAATTCCATTATCCCTGCAAAATTAGATCCAGGGTGTTCAAAACCAGTGCTCCGGGAAAAATATTTCTGAAGAGATTGTTTCCAGCAGCTTCCCCAAAATGACACAGTCCATGGGAACAGCAAGGACAGGATCCAATCCGAGGGTGGTATTCAGTGATGATTAAGAAACAGCTTTTCTCCCTCCTCTCCCTCTTAATTCCCTGCCCCAATTCCCTCAGTGTTTCCAAATTGGCCCAGCTTTGGTGGATTTTTATGGGAACTGCAAACGAGATATTTGCCAACCATCCCATCATCGCTCCCAAGTGCAGAGGCACCGTGACTTGAATTGGTCACCCTGTCTTTATTTGTATTTATTTTTAATTGTAAGAAAATGTATTTTCTCAGTCTCATCCTCCAAAACAGCTGACCAGTTTCCATTACAGTCTTCCCAAAAAGCACCAGCAAACAACAAGTTGGAATGTTCTACCTGAAGTTTAAGGTAATGTGAACAAATGAAAACGGGATTTTCAAATACAAAAAAAGCTCAGGAATGCCACCACTCCCCTCTGCCAGATTAAGAACATCCATCAATCCCCTCTCAGGGCTCTTTACCCACCCTTCTCTGCTGGTTTGCTTTGCTGCAATACCCAATTGAGGCTGCATGCTCCTCTGGGAAAGACCTCAGCAGTGTATTTGTCCATAAAATACACATCAGTGCTGCTCTGCACTCAAACCCACCCATTTTAGCCATGAAGGTATTGGTTTCACACAGGCATCCCCAACAAGTTTTTAAAAATTCCCTTTAGATGCCCGTGCATAGGCCACCAGCAGGATTTCTGAGCAGGCAGAACATGAATGTGTGTTGGGCTACACGACAAACATTTCCATAATCGGGATTTCACGTTACTCACAAGCAATTTGATGTGTGGTTTGGGGTTTTTTCCTAAGTCTCCAGCACACCCTGAAGCTGGGGATGAAGGAGAAGGGCAGGTCAAACATGGTCAGACACCGTTTTTCACACGATCCTTGCCCAACTCTGCTTCTCCATCGCCAAGCTACAAAAAAAAATCACCTCTCCCAAAAGTCAAGTGGCACCGTAACCGAGCCCACCATGAACAATAAGGAATCAGGAGGGAAAGGGATGGGGCAGGCTGCTGATACAATCTGATGCTGCCAGTCTTGTCAGCTCATTACTTGAGGCAGCCTGGGCTCCCCATGAGGTCCCATGAAGCTCGAACGACTTAATCAAGGGACCTCCCTGGGGCTGAGGGAGATGCTCATGAATAACAGCATCAAATCAAAGCCTGGGAAATCAGTGGCACCCTATGGAAAATTGATGGGATCAGCTGGCAAATCCCTAAGCTGTTAAGCGGTGCCTTGCTCCTGCCTCATGCCAGAAAATTGCCCTGAGTAGAGCTGGAGGCACAAAGAATGCTAAAAAGCCACAAGTGGGGAGCTGGATTCCAGAAGTCTGCAGAAAACGGATCCACACCTTTGGAGAGCAACACGAGGGACAGGAGACAGGGAATGGCTTCCCACAAACACGGGGCAGGGTTAGATGGGATACTGGGAAGGAATTCTGCCCTGTGAGGGTGTGAAGGCCCTGGAATAGAATTCCCAGAGAGGCTGTGGCTGACCCTGGATGTGTCCAAGGCTAGGCTGGATGGGGCTTGGAGCAGCCTGGGATGCTGTAAAGTGTAGGGTTTGGATTGAGAGGAGCTTCAAATTCCTTTCCAGTATCTAAAGGGGCTCAAAGAGAGCTGGAGAGGGACTTGGGACAAGGGATGTGGAGGGACAGGACACTCTTTCCAGGGGCAGGGTTAGATGGGATATTGGGCTGTGGCTGCCCCTGGATCCCTGGAAGTGTCCAAGGCTGGGTTGGACAGGGCTTGCAGCAACCTGGGATAGTGGAAGGTGTCCCTGCCCATGGCAGGGGTGGGATGAGATGATCCTTAAAGTCCCTTCCAACCCAAACCATTCTGGGATTCCACGGTTCCAAGGCAGGAGTATTTGTGCACATCCATGGGCACACAATTTCTGAAGTTACAAGCACATTTTTTAAGTACTTTCATTTTCAAGCCAACCTGGACAGCAGCTTTACAGTCACCAAGCTCCTTGTGCACACCCAGCATTGCAAAATCTGCAACGACTTCAAATTCTTTACCATTAACATATTCTCCATATTAATCTTCCCCAAATGATCCATACTGGGAATTTATGTATGACCCAGTATTAAAATCCACTGTAACTGTGTCTCTGAGCATGTCATGGAGCTTAAATACAGGCGAGCAGAGGGCATTAAGAGGCTGCTGAGAATCATTTTCTAGTACACTGGAAAGGACAAACTGTTTTTATGAGTGTGTGTTTTACAGTCTGTTTTTTCAAATTAAATCTAAAATAGTTCCCAGATGGAAGCCGTAGCATTCCAACTTCGATCTAAGGAATATTTTATTTT
>VYZQ01040535.1:0-31364 GCA_013400655.1 Mystacornis crossleyi | reverse complement strand
TTTGTTTTCAAATTAGTACACCCAGACACATTGTTGAGCAGCCCAATAAACTGGGAAAGATGTGGAGACTTAAATTCACGGTGTATTTATCAACCATGAACAACAAGCCAATATTTTAATGAGTTAATTGGCACACACACCTGTAGGTCAAGGCATGGGTAGTTGCCCTACCTGTGATAACAGAGTTTGGGGCTGGGGGGACTGGAAATACATTCATATGTCTGTTTTTGCACCTTTAAGCATGTATTTGAGTACATTCTGTGCCTAGCTGTCTGCATATTTGCTGCTTTGGGAGGTGTGTGTGAACCATCTCTGCAGCTGTGCATGAAGATTTACGTGCTCTGGCATGGGCCTGTGTTTGATGAACAGTCAGGAATCAGTTTGTACAGGTTGTGCACCCAGTAACTGAGTTACACGACGGATAACCATCTCTGGATGTTAAAAACATCACAGTGAAGGCTCCCAGATCATGGTTCTAAGTCCAGCAGCCACAGAAAGAGACACATTTGCTCACAAATTGTGAAGGGGAAAAGAATTGTCTTTTGTTTTTAAAACCTCTGCCTTTCAATCAATTCACATTTCTACCCTGCCTGTGGGAGCTAAAGCTTTATTAAAGTACCAGTTTTCAGAAGATTTTAACAGCATGAGCACTGGGCATACTAACTTGGATTTCTACACACCTGTACCTACTCGACAAAATACCAAGTGTCTCTTGAGGCTTTTCCTGCAGGTCAGAGTTTTAACCTGCACATCCACGTTTGACAAGGTCTCCTTTCCATTGGTTTTTGGAGACACGGCCTGCTTAGGCCAGAAAACTGCTCTGAAAACTAAGAGCAGCTTCACTAAGATTGACAGCTCTTTCTCGCAATCCCAGTATTTCTCAGTTGCTTTTAGAAGAGCCTGTGAGGGCTCAAGGCCAAGATAAACACAGCTCAAAACAGAGCCTGACTCCAAGCATCCCTGATAAGTATCTGACCCGTTAAGATGTTGTCAGGCTTATTATAGAAGGTGCAGTGTTTGATCTCAGAGGGGCCAGATTAACACACCAGACGTGGAAACTTTCCTCTGACAGGCAGCTGTGGCACGAGTGCTGACACCCCAGAGGCCTCACCCTGCAGTGGCCCACAGGGCTCAGCCACTTGCCAGCTCAAGCACTTCTCCATGGACACAGCTGTGACACAGAGTAGGGGTAGGCCGGACTTTGTTCCCACTAAGGTCAGTGATAAAATCTTCATTAATTCCACCGGCAGAGAATTAGGCTGATTGCAGTCTGATGCTGTGCCCCAGAGATGAGTTCAGTGCTGGAAATCAGATTACCCTGGCACAAACCTTCCCCTGTGTGAGACAGATGATTCATTTCTGTGAAGATCCGGGAGCGGGAACTGACAGCAACCACGAGCACAGCAGGTGAAGCTGGATCCAAGTTCATTCACTCTTCTGATGGTGGAACCTTCTGAAGTGTAAATGGCCCCCAGACAGGCACTGTGAGACCTGTCCTGCAAAGGTGCCACAGGGTTTTAGCCAGGGACAAAGTAATTTGAAGCTCGTGCACCAATGGGTTAAAATTGGTTCACATTCAGAGGTTATGACACACTGAAACCACAGTCTGAATTCAGCCAGTAGCTGTTTATATACTTGGTCTTTAAAAAGAGTCCCTTAGAGAGCATGTGTTTGATATATAAAAGGTTGGAAGTTACACTTGTGTTGCAAAGTTGGTATTTTTAGATAGGATACAGGTCACAGTGTCTAGCAGAAGAGATTTACCAGTTTAAACTAACTTTTACATTTAAACCTCTGGGCTAAATAGTAAATTCCAGTATAAAAATATAATACAAAGTGTCATTAAGAATCCAGAGTAACTGTGTGTTTTCTAGAGTAAGTCTGGGTTTTGCTTGGAATTGAAAACAGAATTTCACTATTTGCGTTCTCCCCTCAGACATTACACTAATTCAGCTAATAAATACTAGAATAGTGGCAGTTCCTCACACAAACTGTAGGACTAGAAATACCATTTCTAACAGTGGATGCCTGAATGACCGAGAGAAATATCTGCATGATAATTTTTTAAATTACGTTTTTATCCAATCAGCTGTGTCCATAGCTTGCCCTTGCTGTGGTACCATATGCCAAGGGAAGTGTAATTAGTTCTGAACTGCCTGAATATGATGGCATCTGAAAAACTAAGTTATTATTCCCAGATATTTACCTGCTTGTGGACTGATCTTGTATATCACTCCTGCCTTTTTGTAGCATAAGATCCAATAAGGATTATTTAGAAGCAGTTCACTCTGGCCTCTAAACCTGAACATCTTCACTTCTGCAGATTTAAGGTAACTGGGGTTTGTGAAAATGACTTGATGACCCCTTTGGGCTTTGCTTTCACTCTTATAAATATGTTTTTCTTCCTTGTGTGTAGGGCAAAGAACACAAGACCTTCTGAGGAGAAAAAACTCAAACCCAATTAAAAAAAAAACATGAACAAACAAACAAAACCAACAAAACCCCCCAAAAACCAACAAAACCCCCAACCAACCAAAACAAACAAACTAACAAACAAACAAACAAAAAAACACCAGTGGAGAAAAGACATTTTAGACTTCCTGTAAAATATACTAACCAGGGTCACCACTATGCCCTCACCCAGTGTGTGTTTTAAGCTCACCTCCCCTGGAACCAACCTTTAATATTTTCTATCCCCTATTCAGCCCGTATATCATTACTTACAACAAAGGCCACAAATGTATGGGTGTGGAAGCAAAGAGTAGAGATTTTGTAACTCGGCCTGTGTTTTAAAAGGGATATTTGCCATGTTTAGCATCTCATAGGAATATCATATTCTCAGAGGAATATCTGAGAAACAAATTCTAAAACAGCTTTATCGCCATTTTCCTGTGGTTTTCTTCCTGAGGATCTACACAAACCCAAAGCAAGTGACAGTAGCCTGCTGCCAAAAAGAAAAGGCAGAGTTCTGCTCAGACTTCCCCTGTCCATTCTTCTGCAATTAATTATGTACTGAAACACCTCCCAGCTCCTACTGTCACAGCACCATTTTCACTAATTATCTGTGACACAGGAATCTGCTCCTCAGACGGGACATTATGGCACTGATATTCTGCAAAGACAGGCCAGGACAAAAGCCCCCCATTCCCCCAAATTTACTGTACTGGTATTTCTGCTCGAGCAGGGCAAATCAAACACCAGAGCTGGAGACATCCTTACAGTGTGGAGGTAAGGGCTGGAGGAAGCTCAGGCTGGAACTCTGCATTTACCAACAGTCCTTCCAAAATGCCTGCGCAGCACCAGGAGCCTGCTGCAACCACAGCCAGCCGTTATCCCTCTCCCTGGAGCTGAAACAGCATTAAAATAAAATGAACAAAACAAAACAACCATCCTTCAGCTTGGTGTAATCCAGTTTGCAGGTCACTCCACTTCTCTATGAAAACCAGACTGTTCCCTCTTTTCCTGCCTGTAAAAGCTCAGCACAATGGGATATAAAGCTACAAAAGGAAAAAGGAAGATACAAATATTTTATTATTATCATTATTATTATTAAAATTAAATTATCTCTTTCCTAAAATACAGCCTTAAGCTCCTGAAAATCCTGTTGAACTCTTCCTCTACTTTAATCAAACAATTTGGCTGTAATGGAAGTAGCAAGTGATGCTACGGAATAGGCAAACAAATGGGTCATTGCACTTGTAAAAATAACCTGAATTATTTCTGCAGACAAGTCGATCCATGAGTAGATGGGGCTGTGAGTACCTGGCCTTACGCTCCTTGTGTCCCCTCTGCCCACTGGTGGGAATCCTGCTGGGTGAGGGATTTCAGCTGAGCTCTGGGGATCCATTTTCCTTCGGGTTTAAGTGGCAGTGACAGAAGTCATTAACCCACAGTGTCTATTCTGTCCTGGGACCACATGAGTCACTAATAAAGGCAGTGAAAAAATGAGATTGCCTTTTGGTAATTGTGTAATGCAGTACATCCTTATTGGTTTACTTCTGTGTAAACCAGCCTGGCGTTACTGCTGACGTCAGTGAAATGGTAAGACCCGGGATTTTTGGTGTCATCACTGAGGGTGCTGATGCTCCCAAGCAGCCAGCCAGGTGGGTGATAACATCCTGTCAGTGAGGTCAGCTGGAACAGGATGTCTTTAGTCCCTGCATGTCACCTTCCAGGAAATTTTAATTCCGACCAAAGTGGCATAAGCTGTAACAGAATATTCAGACCCAAGTACCCAGCAAGTTCTCGTTCAATAACTTAATAAATATAGGCTGGCAGCCATCAAGTATCAATTTTAGTACAGACTGCTCAAAACACAAGGTGTTAATTCAGAACTGAGCTTTCCAATGGTTTGTTTAAATCTGAAAAGTTAAAATAGCGTTTTCCCCAATTTGCCGATTACAGAAGTAGGCGGTTTGGTGTTGCCAACTAAAAAGAAATATCGTCCTTAACATGTAACACAACCTATTGAATCCCAGCAGATTCCAGGAAATACTCTGCAGCAAAACAAGGATATGGCAACATTACATTCGTGGTTTTAATCATGAAAACCCGTTTTTATCCAGTGGTTCTGCTGCCTCAGGAGCCGGTACTTTCAAATACCTTAAAAATGAGGGTTGCCTCTGTTCCATGGGTTTCTCCAGACTTTAATCTCTCTGTTCAGATGCCAATCCTGGCTGCCTTCCTCCCTTGGGTCTCCCTCTCACGGGATGAGCAGAATCTGAGGAGCAGGCAAGCACCAGCCCTCAACTCCACTCCTCACAAGGACTGAGGACAACCCTGCTGGAGCTCTCTGTGGGGTGGTTGTACTGGTTTGAAAGCAAAACCAGTGAGAGACNGCCTTGTTGGGCCATTAGCAGGAGATAGCCCAGGATCAGTTATCTCTGAGCCATGCAGCACAGCCTTGATGGGCCATTAGCAGGAGATAGCCCGGGGGGGGAGGAGGCAAAGATAACACTGCCCCACCTGGTTCCAACAGCCCCTGAATATGGTAACAGAATACAGACTTTTGGGCACATCTTGCATTGCAACCTAGGACAGTTGTATTCTCATGCACGGCAAGCCTGGAAACACGGAATCTGAAGGGGCTTAGCAGAGTGCCAGTGGGAAGTGTGTGGCCAGAGCCTGAAAGCTTGGAAACAAAGGGAAAAGACTAAAGTGCTTTAAAAAAAAAACACCCCAACACACTTATAAATAACATACCAGTGGCCCACAAGATGCTAGGTTTCAATCGGGCCAACTCCTGAATGCAGTTTAGATAGTTACATCCCAAAGTCTGAGGAAGAAATCCACAGCACTCTCCTAAACTAAATTAAATGGGTCTTGCTCTCCAGAGTGCTTGATTATTCTGATTTCCGTGAGCTTGGCTCCGATTTCTGAAGCGCAGAATTTGAAGGGTAAATTCTTAACTTCCTAAGAAAGAGACAGTCAGTTTTCTCTCTCTGGCCAACGTATCAGTCACATTTCTGTGAAAAAAGTTCCAAAGGGAAAAGCATTCAGATCATCCAAAAGCTCCAGAGATGAATTCCTGTCTCTGGATGACAGGTGGGGAGTTGCAAGCAGCAAAGAAGATGAGCCGAGGTCTCACAGTGCCTGGGCAGAGATCCCCAGCACCACACTGCCTGTCCTCCTGAATTCTCTATACCCACCTGTGGGTGGATTCAGAGAGTTTTAATCTCTCAGAGTTAACAAGCACAAATCCCCCAAAATACACTGCATTTGATATGAGGCCCTGGAAAAAGCTTCCAAATCTATGTAATAACACCAAAATTGTTAGTGTGTAATTAATAGAAGTGTGTTATGTCACTGGGTGAAGATATAGAATTATAGGCTTTTGGGCTATAGTAAAATATATATACAGGTGACAAGATGGAGGATTTAGGGCGGTGGTTAATATTTCTTCTTTCTTCCTTCTTCTTCATGAGTTTGAGCAAGTTAGTGACAGAAAAATCTGCAATGCAGAAGTCAAGTTAACAGATTATTGGGTTATAAGTAAAAATAAATTTGTTGGCATTTTATAATGGGATAGTTTGGCCTTCAAAAGGCCTTGGAAGAACGACTCAGGGGCCATTTTCCACCTTGTTAGGTTAGGAGCAGAACTTGAGGAGCTGTACCGTAGATAAGAAACAATAAACATCCAAATCTAAAGAAGAAACTGCATTTCAATCCAGGCTCTGAGTAAAAGAACTAACAGACCTAAAGAAAGAAGAATCCAACACCCACCACTGTTATCCTGCAAGATTGCGGAGATTATTTTAAAAGGGGGCACACAGAAATACAAGTACTCACGTAATTGCTATTACAGCTAGGGATAAATTTCCTGCCCCTGGCAGAGGGGCTGGACTTACATAACCTTTAAGGTCCCTTCCAACCCAAACTCTTCTGTTATTCTGGGTTTCTATGTAACTGCTGTTAAAACGGTGGCCGAACTAACCGGGGCAGTAAACGATAATTGTTTTCTGCTTTTTCACAGATCACACAAAGCCCGAGGTGATTACAGGTAACCCCAAACACCCTCAGCAGAGACCCAGGAGCAGCACAGGGTGCTGCTTCAGAGCATGTATGAGTTTACACGAGTTGTGTTTACAGATCAGCCCTTAAAGAGTGAGAATGATTTTATTACCAAAACCTTCTTTAACGTCTCTCAGACAAATGCTGACTTTGCTGCAGTGCTTGGTAAGCCAGCATGATTCTGCTCTGTCCCTACAATTTTACTGTGGTTTGTGCACTGCCTTGATGCAAGCCAGGCACATCTGAAAGTAAATCACCACGTCCAAGACAGCTGGAAATTTTATCCATCAAATTATTGTGGTATTCAGAGAAATTGTCCTTACTGTTTCTGATCTGGATCCTTTATCTGTAGCCAGTTTTTCTCAGGTGGGAGATACTCATCCAGTTGTCTTGCTGTTTTTTGTTCTGCTTTAGAATAATATTTATCTGGGAAGGACACAGACTGGGTAGAGGGAATTGAGGTGTTTAACTTAATTTGAAGGGTTTAATGCTTAATTGTGATATCTGAAAAGAAACCCACTAAAAACATCGAATTATTAAAAGCATAGACAGCATCCAGAATTGAAGAAAAAGGGCCCAAGATAAAAATAGGGCCATAACCTTTGCTCTTCTCTGTAACTCCATCCTGCTCAGTTTGCCCCTTTGGGAACTGAGGATAACTCTACCTACTACTCTCACCTGGTGAATATTGGGTTCTTTCCTCTGCAATGAGAAAGACATCATTAAATATCAGTCTTTTCAATTCTTGGAGCTGTTGTGGTGAAAATGCTTCTTCCTGCTAATGATTTTGTCATATCTGAATTATCACAGAGGCCACGTGCCAAACCCTCTCCGAGCTCCACGTGCTGTTGGCAGCACAGCTTCGTGGGATGGGCTGGGACCTGTGCCCTGGCCAAAGGCAGGGCAAAGGAGACTGTGGGGGTCACCCCCTGGGGGGATGGACCTTGGGAGTGGGAGCATGGGTCAGGATACGCGGGGCTGCCAGGCTACCTGATGCTATTGTGCCAAAAACTTGTTTCTCACTGGTCATTTCAAATGTAACCCCACCCTGGTAATGCTGTACTTAGAGGGATGTTCAGATGATTCTGGAGAGCTCTCTGAACAGTCTGTGCTAGGCCCAGCCACGAGGCTGTGAGAAAATAAAGAACTTCTCTGAATATCTACAAAGAATATCGTGCTCTGATTCTTTCTACGGGCCAAAGCTGTCTGCCAGTGAAGGTTGCAGGCCAACCCCACTGCAACAGGAGATTCCCACCTGCAGGGAAACCTTGAGCTGTGGATGTCTTGAGCAGGGATGCTAAAAATGTAACCTGTGGTCCTTAAACACCAGCCAAGTGCATGGGAGAGCTGGAGCAGAAGTGACTCTGGGTCCGTGCACAGCGTGGGCTGCGGACAGGTTTATCAGTACCAGCAACAGCACTGCTTCAGCTTCAGTAATGTTTTTAGTCAAAGCTGTATATCTATTCCATAAACTCCTGGAAAGTTGCAGCTTTGTATCAAGAGGCGGAGAAATAAAATTATGCAGAATGTCTTGGATTTGACAGTAAAGGCTGTTGTGGCAAGAACTGTAATGTGAGGATTTTATTTGCAGCTGTAGCTGGGATCACTGATGTATTATTTACTCTTTCTTAGACCCTTATTTACACACCTTGCTGTCCAATGATTCTAATAGCCAAAATCAATAAGGCAAGCTATTGGAGAAACTATTTTGTTGCAAAGGACCTGTGGACTTTGTTTCCTTAATGATGCTGGAGAGATTGTCAAACCCACACGAGAGACGGAGCTGTTTCCAGGAGCACCTGGATGCTGCCGTTTGAGGAAAGAGGATGAAAAAGATGTTGATGCTCTGAAAACATTTATCACATTTGTGGTCGGCCTTAAAGCCCACAGGTTTTTTGATAGTGTAGTGTATTTCCTTTTTTATATTTCGGGGTTTTTTACAGAACCTCAAGTGGACACCGCAATGGTTGAAAGAGCAGCCAGGGTAAGAGTGAAAAGGTTGCTCTTGTTGTAAAAACACAAATCTGGAATTCTGATTAGAACTGAGGCAATACTTCAGTTGTAGCTGCTTTGGCACCGTGCCAGCAAGCACACAGGCACTAATGAGCTAATGCTTGATTTCCTTCAGAGCACAATCTACAACTCAAACTCTTTCCTATTTGCCTGGGTGATGTGTGCCCAAACAACATCCACACAAGGGCAGAGATTCTTTTCAGAGCAGATAAATCACTGGTAATAGGAACTGAAAGCAAGGGAATATCACACAAAGCAACTTTGAAAAGTCTAGATTTAAATTTTCTGCCGATGCAGCAGTACACCGGTTCATGTAACTTATCACATCTGTATCCTGTCTCAGGCTTAAAGTTTGTTAACATTAATTTATTTTTTCCTGGACTGCTTAGTACAGATTCTTCCTTTTCCTTAATTCAACTTACTCCCACCTAAGACAGCAATTTGCATTTTTCCACCATTTCAAATATTCTGGACATCTAAATTCCAGGTAAAAGAGTTGGGCATCCCTCCAACCCAGCACAGGTCTCTGCTATGATGGAGCTGTTGTGGCCCTTTGCAGTCATTCTCCAGTGCAAAAAATTTCAAGAATTGAATTCTCCAGTGCAAGTGAGATTCTCCAGTGCCTTTAAGGTCCCTTCCAACCCAAACTAGTGGGCTGCGGACAGTCCAGTGCAAAAATTTCAAGAATTGTAAAAGCTATTTCATATGCAGATAATCAAATGACAAGATTTTTTTAGAGGATATATTACACACAATCATCCAGCTTCCAACATCACAATATACAGAGCGCAAAATTATTTCAAAAGCTGGGACATTTTAGAAAATCAAACTGAAGAATAATGGCCCAGAAAATTATCAGAGAGTGCACCTGGGAATCTTCTTTGATTCTCTTAGTTTTGAAGGCAACATGAAGACAGAGGTTTCTAGCCTCAAATTTCCGTCCTTAGATGAAATTATCAAAATTGATGGTTTGTTTTTGCCTAATATGAGATTCTTTTTCCATAAAATTCTTCCTTTGTGGGTCATTTATTCTTGGAAAGGCGGGCTACCTGCACACTCAGATCAGTGGAGAGCATTCTGCAGCACTGTGGGTACTGCAAGGATAATTAGAAACCTTTGGTGTGGTTGTTTATTCCTGCCAAAATCCATTCCTGATTACAACAGAGAAAACGTACTGTGACCTATTACAGCAGCGTGACAAAAAGAATTTTCTTTCCCACAAAACAATTATCAGAAATCATGTCTGGGTGAGATGGGATATAAGAGCATAAAGTCACCCCATGACACTTCTGTAGGCCTTTCCTTTGTTTTAAAATTAAGTTTGCTCTTTCATAACCAAATTGAGGAAGAGCCCCTTAATGCCACACCACTGCGTGATGAGAACCAGCAGGAACGCACACAAGGAAGAGCTGGACAGCTCTTGCTGGGGGTAAGGCCTTAAAAACAATTCCCCCTGATTCCCAAGAGCCTTCCTGGCAGCCTGGTGGAGGCTGCTGATGCCTTAGTTTTAACTTCTGTATTTTTCAAGCCCTGTATTGCCCAGTGTGTCACTCTGGAGTCTCTCACAGCTCCTGAGCTGCTCTCTTAGGCCAGACAGACACAACAAAGCTTCTCTGAGCTGTCCAAGGACACTCGGGCTGTCCCAGGCCTCAAGGTGGAAACTAGGACCAGGAGAGAGGTGGAGAAATGGAAGAGAGCTAAAGTTTTAATTGGTGAATTTATGCTGATATGCAAATGGACCAAACCTGTAACAGTGTAAAGAACTCGTGACCTGTTGTCCATCTCGGGGTCCATTTTATGGAAGCAGCCTCCGGCTCCCCAGGGTGTGCCTTGAAGGCCTCTCAAATAAATCCCTGCCTTTATTCCCTAACTCCTGTCTGCTCTCTGTCTCTGGGTGGCTGGAGAAGGCAACACTGCTACACCTTGGAGATGCCTCAGTTCTCCGTGAGTCGAGGCGGTGGCAGCCCCTCAATCCACTGAGCATCACAAACCTCCCAGCTGCGGTGGGACTTGCCGAGCAGCGAGAAGTGCCAGGCTGTGCGTGGGGACCGGGCTGCTCCTCCAGCCCCGAGCTCCAGCCAGCCCTGCTCGGGGAGCTCTGCGCTGATTCACACGCCTCTGACATCAACCAGTTTACCTCAAAAGCCCCTCCGAGTAAGTTGGACAGGAATGCTTTTTTTCCAGCCTCTGAATCACATCTAGCCGTGACAGCAGATGGGGAATCTGCTCGTGCCGTTGTGAATGAAAGAACCATCTGTGAGAGCAAGTGCTGTGACTTAAAATTCATCTGTGGCACGCCAGGCTGCTGTGAGCTGCCTGAGGTGGGTGGAGGCTGGCACTCAAACCACCCCCAGCCAGCCACAACCGCTGGCTGCCAAATCACTGACAGGATGGATTGAAGAGGGTAAGGTCAACAAGATGACTGGGACCACATTTCTTTATGGATAATTGCAGGGAGAATCGAATGGGATGATTTATTCCTGGATATAAATAGTATCAAGCACTCCAAAAGCCCAGTCCTGACCAGCTTCAAAATCGGGACTGGAAGGAGCTGAGCTCTGCATTCCCAGCCAGTCTCCCCAAGTGCACTCACAACTTTGGGTGCTGGGAGCAGGATTAGGCACACTGGCCTGATGGATTTTGGGTTGTGACTTTTGCTAATCCAAAATTTTCTTTGCGTGATTAATCCCAGTCTGAGATTCAAAGGTAAGCAGTACACTGCTCCTTCCATCATCTGCTCATGGTGGCAAATAAGAATTCATGGCTAGGTTTGGATCCCTTTCTTGTCCGTTAGCTTTGGAAGAGATTTCCTAGACATCTAAGTAACATTTGTAGTTTGAGAAATGCTAACATGGGTTACAGACACTGTTTCAATCACAGGGAACCCATGGGTCACAGGGCAGAGACTTCTCTTGTCTTCCTCTGATCATCGTTTCTCTGCCCTTATTTCCACTTTCTGATTTAACGAAGTCGAGGGGTGTGGGAGGCTCACATTATGCATATTTCTTTAAATGAAGCTGAGTCAATGCAACACTAAAACGTCATTATTTTGCTTCTGCTTCAAAACCCGTTTCCAGACATCACATGACATCACCTGAGACGTGAGTCATATAGACATTGTAAGAGTTCTTTTTAGCAGTGTTGGAATGACACAGCAGTGCTGCATTTTCAGCTTCTAAATCTATGCTTCCAAATATCAGACATTAAAAACTGTAGATCATGCGTGTGCAAGTAAGGATTTATTCTTGTGGGCTTGGTATTCTGTAAAAGAATATTGCAGTATTATTCTTGCAGCTTTAAGTAATTAAAGAACAGTTGAACATCAGCTGAACATCTTGCTCTGAAAAGTCCACACTAAAAGAGTCTCTGGAAAATGCACTGATGGAGTGTAAGTTCAGTACAGTTCTTGGGATTCTCTTGGCCACAGTGGATGGCAAGGGTGGAGAAAGCTCATGTTGTCCCCTTCCCTAGTGAGTGGTCATATTAGGATCTCACCACACCTGCAGTTCCAGGCAGAAGTCCCCCCAAAAAACTACCTTGAGCAGCTTTGATCTCTGTACCTTTCAGAGAAGAGTGCGTAAGTTAAATATTTGTCTATACCATCTATAATGCCTGTCCAGGGGTGGGCCAGGATGTTCACAGGACACTTTGCTCATCTGGCAAATTATCGTCCCTAATCCTCCCTGATTACTCTGCCCCTGCAAGGATGTAGGGCACCACCAGATTGATGATCAAAGTGAATTTTGACTTTAAAACCGATATATCTGTGAAATAGGAGTGCTCTTCATAGTGAACCCTTCACTAGTCTGTATGATTTACCTCCTCATCCTGAGCTTCCCAGTGTCCAGGCTCCAAACCAAAAGAAACTGGTTTCCCACTTCATTCCCTACAAGCTGAGGAGTATTTACATATATGCTTACATATTTATAAAAAAGCCCAAACAAACCAACCAAAAGCAAACCCCTGAGGTGTTTTCCAGAGAATTGCATGTTACAACCCTGCCTTCCTGGCAGCTTCACTGCTCCGTGCATCCTCACTGATGCTGTTTTTGCTGCCTTGCTTTGAGCTGTTCTCCGTGCAGTGTCAGGAGGAGTTTTGTTAATCTGACAGCATGCCACGGAAGCACTCTGTCACCTTGTCCCAACAACAAAACTCCTGTGTCTCCAGTCTGCTGCTGAGCAGCTGCCTCTGCACTTGCTAAATTACCTGCAACTTCAGCAGGACCTAGACAGCAAATTATTTTCTTGTCCTTGTTTCTGTCTTGCCACCTGTAATGCAGGAAAAAACTGAAGCAAATCTTGTCCAAGGCTTTCTTTTCTCTTGCACCTCAATCTGGATTAAGTGTGTTCAATGTCCCAGCACTACACCATTCTAATTATCTGTTCAGGTGCTCTATTTTAATTGAAAAACACAGTTTAATAATGAAAACTCTTTACGGAATTTATCTGCTTAATAATTCCATTAGCAAGCTTTTTTTCCCGTGCTGTAGACTGACGTACATACAGCAATAACTGAGTGGAAAAACAGCTCAAGTGTCTTTAGGAGAAACTGGGGGCACAATGCCAAAGGTTTCCAGGGGTGGCATCCACCTCAGAGAGGGACTGCAGAAGAAAAATGAGTTACTAAAGAGGCAGGGAAGGAGAAGTTTGTCTCCCGTAGCTGGCTAGATTGACACATGAATAAGAGATGAAATCACAAAACTAAGATATATAAGCTGTTAAAAACAAGTCTACATAAATAGTGAATCTTGTTTGGCAGACTTAGTGAAATTTATTTCAGGGCAAATGCAGAGGACACAAGAGGCTGAACAAGGCAGGAAATAACAGAATCTCCATTCAGGAAAAGACACCTCTTGCCTTGCAGGCTGGGGGGGCTATCAAGTGGAGGCAGCAACAGGACAACACTGAGAAAATAACACTTAAATATGAAAAAGGAGTAGTGGCAGGAGTATGGAACGGGCCCTCATCTGAACCTGCACCACAGCACTTTCCAGCAGCTGTATGGCATGAGTCTAAGGAAAACAGCCTGCAATTTATCCTGCACACTGACCTTTGCCTCTGGCCTTGAAGGGCTAAGTTATTGTACCTGCTATTGAAGAAGTCATGGCATCTTAAAATAGAATTAAGAACAGATTGCCAGCATGGTTTTTTTTCCCTGCTGTTGTCAGTGACCTACAAGATCCATTTATAAATATTGCTCACTAGTTTCTCCAGGCCCTTACTCACCAGAGTGGAAAGGCCAAGGACTGTTACTGCTGCAGCACAGATGAAGAAAATTATTTCCACCCAGAGAAGAGGGCAGTGACCTGCTTTGCTCTTATATAGCCAGCTGGCATCTGTGCACAGCTTCCTTGATCGTCCTTGATTAAGACCTCACATCTGCTTCTACGAAAGGTAGGATTGAAATGCAAAATTAGGAAGGGCTGCTGGATAAGTTCATTTCAGTTTGAAGCTGGAGCATGGGGTACTACCAAGCCACAACAACCATTCAGGGCAGATTGAGTGTTACCCATCTAAAATGTTATTTCCTACATTATGGCTATGTTCTCCTTTCCTTATTTCCAGGATATTGATGATCAGTGCTTGGTTTCCCCACGCGTGGAACAGTCCGCAGGAATGTAGCACCTCCTTGATGACCCTCAGCATCTCCAAGGGCTCAAATCCAAAGGCCGCTCTCCTGTGACACCTCTGGGGCTGCCAGCACCTACCTACTCAGGAGATGTGGAGTTCCTCTTGAACTGAGGCCATATTTTCTTCTTCAGATAAAGTGTTCTGGCCCTATTTGTAACTGCAGGAAGCCAGAACTGATCTCTTCCAGGTCATGCTGAGCTCCCACCTCAGACTGGGCGCTTCCCTCAGTGAAAAGTGTGAAAAGTGCCAGAAACAAAGCTCCCCTTCAGCTCCTGTGCCCATGCTTGCCCCACACCGTGCAGGATATAAACAGCGGCTTCTCTCAAGTGCCTGAGCTTTCCATGCCTCCCGGAAAAACCAGCCCAGCAACACCAACCAGCAAGGACCACAGGAAGGGAATCAGCATGACCAAGGAGTCAGCCAGCCCTGGGGCAGCACAGATTGGTGGAGCTTGGGGCACGATTGAATCTTCATTCTTTGGTTTGCAGCTCCCAGCTCCAGCAGGTACCTGCCTGTGAGATGTGCCTGCAGGGGCACACCTCCTTTCATCAGCTGGGCCTCTGCACCCGGTGCCACCTGCTTGTAAACAAACCTGGACACGAGGAAGTTCTACCCTGGGCCTTGCCTGGCACTGCTCTGGAGTGACCTGGCAGTCCTGGTTGTGCCTATCCGTGGATAAGGACGCTGAAGTAAACGCAAAACATGGACAAAACCCATGGTAGTTCCTCAGGGCCTGAGCTGCAGTAAGGACACCTCAGCTGTAGGGACCATATTTGTCGTGAAATTCCATTATTCCGTGAGATTTTTTTGCAGTAGGGTCCTGATCCCAGGTTCTGCATGAGCTGGAAACACACGAAGCTGCACGATGGTCTCATACACAATTTGCCAGTTTAATGAGCTCGGGATTTTTAATAGCTAATGCACTGCAGTGTGTTTTGGCTGAGTTCCTAAGATGTTTCAAAGCCCAATTATATCTTACAAGGTCAGCAGGCACTTATTCTTAAGGGCCCATGATTCAATATATGTTTGCATTCTATGCTCCCTTTAATGTTTTAATGTTTGTTATAAAAATTGCCACAGTGATTCATTTGCATGTATTTCTCCGTTGTTTGGAAGGGAATCGTTTAGAGTGGCTATTTTAAGGGTTGTTAAGTGGAACAATCTAAGTGTGAACACTCTGAAAAGATAAATGGAAACATTTAATATTTATGCTCTGCTATTCTACTGTGTCTCAGTCACGTAAAAACAGATCACTATCCTACAGCTCTTGGTTTAAAAAACAGCACTAAAAGTAATAAAAGGTAGCAGTAATTGACTTGTTAAAACAAGTGGTGATAAACAATTCAGAGGCACAAATCTACCACACTTGCAATGCTGAAAGTGCGCTGAAACCACGCTGAAATCAAGAAATACAAAAGGAAATACTCTTCTATCCTCAGGCAATGATTTTACAGTGAGCCTGCTTCAGCCATAGCTGCATCCAACATGATTTTGAGGTGCATCAGCCTCTTGCTCCTGCTCCCAGTGCATGTTGAAGGTGCCTTTCATATCTCCTGGCAGCAATGTTATTTTACAGAGTTCCCCCAGTTTTATACCTACACAACTGCTCGGGAGTTTACTGTACAAAGCTAATAACTGGTTCTTGTGTTAGCAGAAAGGGACTGTGAAAGACAGCACAAAATCTCCTCGAATGGGCTCTGCTGCCGAAACCAGACTGTTCCAAACACGGCCTCCCAGTAGTGCAGGCAAGACACGGGTCCCACTTCTGCGAGCAATTAAACTGTGGGTGTGAGTGTGCTTATTTTACCAAATCAGGGCTGTACTGCATCCAGGACCAGCTGACAGGTGCCAGTGCTGGTGGAGCCCACGGGCAGTGGCACAAGGGCCCTACACAGCCACCCTGAGTGGCAGCCACAGCTCCACCTCAAAGCCATTTCCTCTGGGAGACTTCTTCCAGCCTTGAGCTGTGAGATGAGCACGCCAATTAAACTTGTCTTGGGGTCAACTGGTATAAATTTGCACACTGCCTGTGTACAGAACGAGTCTGTTCTTCAATCTTAGTTCTCAGTCCTTAAATTTCAAGGATAAGGATCCACTGTGCCACACAGTCAAAGGGATTCCTTGTGACGAGCACTTTGGATCAAGCTCCCACAGACAGACTGATCAGTGCATTTGTAAAATCTATAATATGAGTTCAACTTTTGGCATGACTTTGTCTCTGATTAAATTCTGAAAGACTACTTTTGTCCCTCAAATTGAAGTTAACAGATCTATTTATCATTTCCCTGTAGGTTTCGAGGAGTGTAGCAGAGCTATTTTTATCCCGCTGCGAAACATTTGCCAAACGTTTTTGACTGACAATAAATTTTATAGGTGCTGACATTTGCAGGCAATACATGAACTAAAATTCACCATTTAATTGTTTCAAGCCATTCACCCACTTCTAACAGTGTCTAGTGGTATCCCATATTAGGGTTAAACCTTCATTCTCAGAACTGAAACTTGGCTGCTAAATATAAACTTGAGCCTAATCCAAGATCTTGCCTCAAAAATGTTGTTTTATGCAGCTGACTGTGCTAAGTGGGGATGGAAAGCTGTTATGCTGAAGAAGTTCCTTACTATTTTAAAGCGACTTTACCAGCAATTCCCTTGCTGTATCTCTCCCTGTCACACTGCTGGTCACAGCTAAAAATACATGGAATATATTTTCCATTCCCCCTGGGGCAGTAGGTGAGGGCGGTGAAACGGTCAGGGGTTCTCAGAGCTGACATCCTCTGTGCCCAACCACACGTTTGGCCAGGAATGAGGCTGGGTGAAGGAACATGAGCAAAAATAATCCACGAAGATGAAGCTGGAGATAAACTCCTAACTTGTGAATAAGGGTCTGTTAGAGCACTGAGAAGACTCTGCTCTCCTCAAAAGGAGAATATTAATAATTATTAGTATTGAGACTTTCTCAAGTGGGATCTCCTTCTGTTAAGAGCTACAGCTCCACCTCAGTCTGACTACAGAACTGGAATTTAATCTCCAGGTCTTCAGACAAGAATGTGCTTCCACATGGAATCACAGAATGGTTTGGGTTGGAAGGGACCTTAAATGCCATCCAGTGCCACCCCTGCCATGGGCAGGGACACCTCCCACTGTCCCAGGCTGCTCCAAGCCCCAGTGGCCAGCCTGGTCTTGGGCACTGCCAGGGATCCAGGGGCAGCCACAGCTGCTCTGGGCACCCTGTGCCAGGGCCTGCCCACCCTCCCAGGGAACAATTTCTTTCCTAAATCTATTACAAATCCACCCTCTGTCAGTTTAAAGCCATTCCCTCTTGTCCCCGGTCCCTCTCCAGCTCTCCTGGAGCCCCTTTAGGCCCCAGAAGGGGCTCTGAGCTCTCCCTGGAGCCTTCCCCTCTCCAGGTGAGCACCCCCAGCTGTCCCAGCCTGGCTCCAGAGCAGAGGGACTCCGACCCTTGAAGCATCTCCATGGCCTCCTCTGGACTCTCTCCAGCAGCTCCAGGTCCTTTTGTTGGGGTCCCAGAGCCGAATGCAATGAGCCAATTTGATCTCCTGCTCTTCCTATCTCGTGTATTTACTCAAGACAGGATCAAAGGGGACGTTAGTGTGGTCTCCATGGCAGCCTAATTAGGTGGAATTCGTTCCCTTTTTCCCACGTAAGGTACCTATTATTAGAAAATAGTCCTGTGGCCCTGAGGAGGAGAGTAGCATTGCTGTGTGAGGTAGTCCAGAGGGACACCCCAATCCCATTGTCCGGGGGTGATTCACTGGGAAGCTTTTTAGCAACTTTGTGAATTTATGGACCTCAAAGGAAATCAACGGAGCTGGTGATTAGATCTTAGGAGATTTATTGGTTTATAAACTGTATAAATCCAATAATGTTTACTCCACATTGCAATGAAATGACCCATTGGTTTTATCTGATAAGCAAAATGGGCTGTAAGCTAAACTGCTCCCTAAATATCTCCCTGGCTACTCCTAAGCTGTACCCATGGAATGCCAGACAATGGATAAGCATCCTAAGAAATTACAGCAGTAGCATCAGCACTCGTTTCGTATCCCATACTTCAGTAATGAAACTCAGTAAGAAGCACTGTGGTTCTGCACTGCTCTCCAGAGCTCTAAAGCATCAGCAAGGAAACCATTAAAAGCATGGAAATGTGAATTTACTCTGCTCACGTGCTGATCCAAAGGTTTAAGTGGCCAAGGAATCTCCTGTGTAACCGAACCCTCTGTTGGTGCCGGGCAGGTTTGTTCCTGTTTTGTCTCCCAAGACCCCTCCTGTCGCCTGGAACAACACGAACACGTGTTATGTGTGTCCTGACTGCAGAGGGAAGCAGTTTAAACTTGAACTGTCCCCTCTGCAGGGATGGTTTGGGGTAGCCACGGTGCGGGGCAGCGAGGGGTGGTGACTTCTACAAACCAAATCTGCCACTTCACAACTCTTTGGCTGCATCTCCACACCCGAGTGAGGAGAAAGGAGGAACTCTCCTCGGAACTCACAGAGGAGCTTTTAGCAAAGTGTCGCTTTGGTGGTATTCACATGACAGCTGCCAAAGGTCCCGGGGATCTCTGGGTCCAAGGAAAACTTGTGTTTTGGTGGGAAAAATAAGTGTAGCTCTTTCTGAAACAGCTCTGGCACGTACCTCTAAACCAGCTCCGCTGTATGGAAGGTTGGTTTTTCAGCTACAGGTACAGGAACCCAGCTTTTCAAAGGGGAGAGGTTCCTGAGCCCAAAACTACCCCTGTTCCCTGAGGACAGCAACCAGAGAGTCTCACACACACTCGCTGTCGAGAAGAGAAGGGCAGAACTGGTTTCTGTGCCAGTCTTTCTGTTCCCTTCCACTCTAAACTACACAGGGGGTGACCCTTGGGTGTCCTGTGAAGGGCCAGGAGCTGCGCTCGATGATCCCTGTGGGTCCCTCCCAGCCCAGCTGATTCTGGGGTTCTGTGAATTGTTTTGTTCCCTGGTATTCTGTACCTGTCGATCCCTCCCTCTTTGATCCACTAAAAGTACACTGGCACTTACAACTTTTTAATCAAATTAGAAGATTCTGCCTCCCTCGTCCAAGGCAGGAAATACATTGAATGACTGTTCAGAGTGAAGCTGTTTCTGTGCCAGAAACCAGCAACCACACACTCACAATGAGAGCAGGACTTGGCAGTGAGACCTCTCTGGAGCCAGCCAGCAGGAATTCAAACACCCATTTTGTCCCTGGTAGCAGTTCAGCATCTTCTCACTACCGAATCCTAAAGCTGGACACGATCAACAGGTTTCTGCAGAAATTTCTCTGAGTTCTCAGCAGAGAAGTTAGTTTTGCTGCCTGAAGGGAATGATTTCCAGTGAATGCAGGATATTTTAATATCCATGGGATATTAAAATCCATATATTAATATCCATAGGATAAACTCCCGTAAAAGCAGCCTGTGCCTGCAGTGGCACTTTGGGCCAGTAGAACCAAAGTTCAGCTCCTCTGCACTGGGTCCTCATTCCAGTGATGCTCCTTGGAAACTGAAGTACAGCCAGCTGAGATTGCTTTGGAGAACAAAGACTTCTCATTTATAATTCATGGGAAATAATTACCGACCCCGAGTGGTTTAGGAGAGCGTTTTTGTACCTTTGTGACAAGGAAGGGAACTTGGTGTGCGGGAATTTCCCTTGGCTTGTAATAAGCGGGGAAAAGCTTTCTTGTAACTGAGGCTGATTTCAGAGTTTTGAGCTTGTAAAATAGTTAAAGCCACTACCTGTATGTCTGCACCTATTTTTTAGTAAATCTTAACTGGAAATCCAACTGAAATGCAGTGGCTGATAGGGCAGGGAGACAGTGGAAGTGCACCAGGATCATGCAGTGCAGCACTTTCTGTTTAGGTTTGGTATTGAACCCTGCACAGAAATCAAACTGGAAAAAAAAAAGAAAAACAAAACCAAAACCCCCCCCCAAAAAACCACCAAAAACAAACAAACAAAAACCCCACCCAAAAAAACCCCATAGCCCCCAAAACAAACAAACAAACAAACAAACAAACAAAATAAAACAACAACAACAAAAAACCCCAAAACAAAACCAAAAACCCTATAAAGGGAAAAGAAGAATTTTCAGTCACTTTTGGAACAAAAAAAAAATCCCATCTAGAAAAAAAAAAGATTATTGGAACCAGGTAGAAATATTGTGGAAGCTAATTTTATGAACCTGTGGAAGCTTGAGGGCCTGCTCTGTCCCAGGAGGTTTCCAGATAAAAAATGCTAAAATAAGCTACTAGGTAGGAACTCTTTTAACTTAATCTAATGAGTTTTTCTGGGGTTGGGAGGAACTAACACCCTGATTCAACAAAGCAGACAGAAGTTTGAAGGTAAGGCTTTGATGAAAAGTTCATCTTGCTAACTGAGAAAAGGACCAAGTTTAATTTAAGTGCAGAATATTCGGAGCCAGAGAGACACTGCCCCTCCTTATCCAGGGATCCTCACTCTGTAAAAAGAACCTGAAGACTTAAAGACAGTTTTAACTTCTTTCTAGCACATATTTCTGCCAAGTCTGAGTGAAATATTCAGGAGGAAGGAGAAAATATTGGTATCTTTTCATGGCACAGGATTCTGAACAGGCTGTGTCAGGTGATTAAGGAAGCTAATCAGGTGGAGTACAGTTTGGTTTACATTTTGTTCCAGGAAAATTATGTATTTCCCAGCAAAATCATCACTAACGTACTTGAACAAGAGTTCTGATGCAGTTGGATAAAACTTCCCCTAACAGATATTCGGTGATTCCCTTTCTCTTATGAATATTAATTTCCTTACAATGGTAATACTTACAACTGAACCAAATCTCTTCCCAATACTTGGCAAAAACATATTTCAGAAGGGGTCCTTTGGAGAACGCTGTGTTGTTTAGGTAGAATCTAAGAGAATCTAATGCCATTTCAGAAGTATCCACAAGGGTATTGGCGTAAATACTCGTTAAATTCACATTTAAAAAAGAGACCTTATAATTAAAATGCACAGCTTGGATTAAACAAGCAGGCAATGGGCAACAAGCTCGAGTTTGGCATGAAAGACCACAGGAACCTGAGTGATAGATAAGAGGTTCATGGCAGGCAAGAAGCAAGTCAGTTCTCTGTCACTTCCAAAACGAGATCCTTGCCTCACAAAATGCAACAAATGGAACTGCAGGGCCTCGGCTGATAATTCTGGTGATATCACCTAATTAATTAAAGCACCCTGATTAGCCCCATGGCATTTGCTTTGGGCAGCCAGGTGTTCTTTACCCGAATGTCACAAAAGTTGCCCCACCTGCTTGGCCAATGTGTCTTCCAGCGTTCCGCTGAAGTCATTAAGGTGAATTCCCTATTTTTAGCAGCCCAGAAGCAAATTCTGCCAGAATTACCTGGGCATTCAGGCAGTGAGCAGCTAGGGGAGCTGAAATCCGGGCAGTTCAGGTGTCAGACCCTCACAGGGATGTGCTGATGGTTCTGACAGCCCCTCTCAACCTCCCGTGCAGAATTTCTGCTTTCATGCTGGAAATGTGCAGTCCTTAGCCAGACCCAGAAATAACACCAGCTCAAAAGGGGCCGAATGAGACAAGTTTCCAGTCCTAAAAGCAGCTTAAAAAAGAGCAATGAGTGATTAAATAAACAAAACAAAAATGAGAATAGAGCCACTATACACAAGGAATGTAAACACGAAGCATATTTTTAAACTTTTTTCCATCCCCAGAATGGTGCAGCACCTTAAATAAGGCAAATGTTTGCTCTGGAATTGACAAAGAATTTGGTAAGCACCATACTGATCTTTTCAAATTTGGTGTACAAATGCATTTATATTGCCAAATTCCTGTGAGCAATCTGCTCGGTAAACCAGCAATGATCTGCTTGCACCCATGGGAAATCAGAATATATTCCCAGATCTACCCACAGATAGACATCCCCATTCTGTATGCGCCTAAAAAAATAAACATATTCGAGTTCCCTTTTCACACAGGTAGGACTAGATGGCCTGCTAGAAATCTGGGATAAGAAAATGCATTCCCCACTCCACTGACAACCTTGGCACCTGAGTTTAAGTGAAAAGTCGGGTAATTCAAGTGTCATTCACCCTGAGCTTTTGGCTGGTCACCTGTTTTAGACCAAAGATTCCTGGTTTTGCCTGTGCAGTTGGGAACCCCACAAGGTTTACATTCCCTGGTGAGGCATTTGCGTGGGAACAATACTTCTGCTACTTCCAGTACTGTAACTAGTATTTACCCTGGCCTGTAGAACGCCCCCATCACATCAGGTCTTGCTCTGAGGTAAAATCAAAGAGCTTCTTTTGAGTTACTTGTAGACTGCTTTCCTACAGAACTGACCTTTAGGCATGGGTGCAGTCACATACTCACGTATAATCACTTGTGCATCTCAGCCTCAAAACACGTTTTGAATCTGGTGAAAAATACCACATAAATTGCAAAATCTAATATTGTCAATCAGTTAAATTAACGAGGCCCTTGGCCAAGAGAATGCAAACCCCGAGCAACCCCTGGGCAGCAGAGTGTCTGGTCCCTGTGCACACAGCTCCAGATCAGCTGCAGAAAGCTCTGGGTGTCACTCGGCCCAGGACAGGCAGCTGGGACACTCTGGCTGTAACGCCGTGAAAAACTGGAGAAGGGCAGCTGAAAAATCCTCGGAAACACAGGAAGGATCTGGGGGGTTTGCAGTGAAGGTTGTGGGAGATGTGGGAGATGGGTGAGATTGAGATGAGATGAGATGAGATGAGATGAGATGAGATGAGATGAGATGAGATGAGATGAGATGAGGATTTGGGTTTATGAAGTGGTGCCTTTTTTGGCCTCCCCAGCTGTGGCTCAGCACCTGCCCCGCAGGTTCCAGGTAAACAGAGAGCAGGGGAATAGGGAAAGGACAGGAGATGAGCTCCATTCCATGAGCACAGGAGGGACACCTTGCAGGTAGAACTCACCTTTTCCAGCACCAGATCACCCCCTGTCTAGATCTATTTAGATCTACGTGGATTTTCTGGTGTCTAATAAGCCCACACTCCCACTGCTGAGTCTCCAAGTGCACACTCAGCTCTTCCTCTGTCATTTCCCTCCCAGGTAATACAGATTCAGATCAAGTTTCAGCCTTTAAAAACTCACTTAAAATCCATCAACTTCAGGAAGCAAATATTTAGACAACCAAGTTACATCAATGTCTCTGAGTGAGAATATTTGTTTCACTTTAAGATATTTTTTGGTGATCTGCATTAGTCCTTACTCTGATGTTATCTTTCAAGTATGAGGTACGTTTATTGCCCTCCTGCCTGTGCACTCAATGCCTGGAAAGGAGAACATTTTACACGTGTTTAATTTATTAAATTACACTTGTGTAATTTAAAGACAAAGAGCATTCACCATTTATCTCAGTGAAAAAAATTACATTAATTGTGTGCGTCCTAAAGCTGTAGATTCACAGCTACTTCAGACTTCAATAAAATCCCCTTGTCACTAAAAGAAAAGATTTCCAAACCTCCCCCTTTTCTTGAGCAGAGCAAGCATTCAGACACGCACTGAGCCGGATTAGCAGCAGCAGCATTTGTCAGCCTGCTTTGGGAAAAGGATCCTTTCCACACAAACTGGAATTTGCCTTTTTCCAGCTGTCTCCCTGGCAGCCACACCCCCCACCTTTGGCTGCTCCCCTTCACCACTTGCCTTACTAGGCAAAGTGTTTTAGGCATCCAGAGAGGGCCCACACTCCCTGCTCGGGTTCCTCACGCTGTTTTTCTTGCGAAAAAAGCCAATTTCAACAGTTCCTGTTCTTAGCTGCATCCACATCACCCCTTCCACTGTGCCAGGGCAGCTTGACGTGCCAAATGTGCAGCGCACCGGATCACCTGAAAATGATGTTAAAAACAAATGCTGGGGTGTTTCAGGTGGTCACAGCCCGTGCCAAGGGAGCCCCTCGCCTCTGTCCTCGCACTGGGGTGACAGTGCACAGGTTCTGAAAGGTGAGGCAGTTCCTGCACTGAGCGTGAGGAGTTCGTAGTTCTGCCTGCACAGAGGGAGTACCACACGTGGAATCAGAGCGCAGGAATCCTTGGATCAAAATATTAGTGAAAAGGCCCATATTTAGTAAGCAAAGCAGAAGGAGAAAGAGTAAGAAGGTACAAAAATAGGAATAAATAGGAATCCAGCAAAGTCATTAAAATACCTTGCGCTTTGAGGCTGGCACTGGGTTTTCATTCTGTGCCTGGCCCAGAGGGAATCCTGGATTAAAGCTGGGGTCCCAACAGGTACAATGTGAATAAAAATAGCACAGGAATAAAGACTGACCCCTCACCACGCATTCTCAAAACCAGCACATCCTCAAGAGGTCAAAGTAGTCTTTTTGGGAAAAAAAAAACAAAAAACCAACCAAATCACCTTGAAACACACCCTCAGATAAAATATTGATTCCGTATCACCTAAAAGCTATGAATCTCACTGGTAGAATTCTCTGTCCAAGCCAGAGCGTTTTAGTTTGGAATTTACCTAAAGAAACCGTAAGCAGGAGACACTGCTGTGGGGAATACTCCAAAAATGCCTCCGAGAAACAACAATTAAATAAATATCGTGTGCAAGACACCAGAGGGGCAGAATTACTTTGGTTATTGAAGCAAAGTCTTCCTGTGGCCACAAGAATTCCCTGTGCAAGCAATTCCCAGGAGAGATCATTGACATATTTACATACTGGTACACTTGATATTGGTATATTGACATATAATTTGCATGATATTTAAATGAAAATGAAAAATTAAACGCAGGAAAAAACCCCAAGTCTCTCCATTTTGTGCTTTCAAATGTTTACATACGAGTCACAGCACCACTGCTGCAGCAACCAAGAGCTGAGTTTACTTCTGCATTCAAGTTCAGGAAAAAATCCTCTGTTTCAAAGATTAAGGAAAATTCTGTATCTGTGTTTAGAGTAGACCTCACATCACAAGTCAGTGGATCCCCAGTGCAAAGTCAGATTTCCCCAGCTGCTTTTCTTACCAATGCAGATGGTTTTCTGTTCACAATAGGATTAACAGCAAAGAAACAATTACTGGTTAAAAGTGTAGATTGAAAACTGAGTAAATTTTAGTTCACAGTCAGCTAAAGCCCCAACTCAGCCATTGCATTCTATAAATAGCAGTTTAAATTTGTTATTTGGGATTTGTTATACAAATGGGGAAGGAAGAAAGAATTTAAAAATCAGTGTAAATGGGCAGATGAAAAATTTTAAAATAGTATATTGGAAATGTTGTAAGAGCCTTAATTAAGAAAAAAAAGTTTGTGTTTTTTTGTTTTGTTTTGTTTTTGTTTTTTTTTTTTAAAGCATCCCTTCAATATATTTTATTCTGTTCAGGTTGTGATGCCTGTGTGTAGTAATAGCAACAAATAACTTAATCTACTATAAAATTTCTCAAACCAAGACGAAGAGGTTACCCAAGTCTCTTAATCATTACAAGAGAGAGATATTGGTTTGCTGACCCATTTACGAAACCAGAAAGATTCATTTTGATTTAGATTTTGGGATGAAGATGGGGATGGTAACAAGCAAGGGCTGGCTCCTGTCAGGATCTCCCAGGGGTGTCCGGGGGCAGCGAGGACACCCACAGCTTGTGCTGCTGTTCTGAGCCTGGCTCTGAGCTCCCCCCGGCAGGGGGGTGTTGTAAATAAAAAGTTGGCTTTCGCATTAATGAATAGCAATTAATCAGTTTGTGTTAGTCCTAATTATATAACCAAAGTTAAACCCTCCAAGTTTTACTGCTGTCACACTGTTCAAATACCCACGTTGAAGTTAAGCATTACTCAAATGCTCATGTTAAACCTAAAAGTTTGAAATGCGTTATAAAGTTATACTCTTTTAACTAATCTAGAAATTCAGTTGTGCTTTATAAAAGGGAGGAACTCCAGAGGGACTTTCCAGGGAGCTGTATTCAAAAACCCAGGGCTGGTCTGTCAGCAAGCTCCACGGCAAGGCGGGATGTTAATGAGGAAACCCTCATTAAAATGACACCACCGGGGCAGGGAACACCAAGAAACCCACAGCCTTGGAAATGGAGGAGTCATCCCCCGAAAGGACTTTACCAATGGAAAACATGGAAACACAATCCCTAAACTCGGCCCGATTAAACAGACTCTTACATAGATCCAACCCGTCACCCCAAAGCTCAGGGGAGGGACAGTGGGCGGACTGGGAAGGGCCATGGGGATATAAAATCTCCTGTCACAGGCTGAAGAGGTTTGTTTTTACTCGGGACCAGCCGTGGCAGTGCCCGGCGCTGTGGGCACTTTGCCTTGGGTCTGTGGCTGTACCTTAGAGAGGCTCTGATTGCTGGAACCCGGGTAAGGAAACCGAGTAAAGGAATTTGGCCCGTTAGTTTAATAAAATAAATTATAAAATCTAAATTACGTGTAACCTCATTCCTGATAGTGGGAGTGCCCTGTCGGAGCCAGGGGAGCCTGGCAGTGTTCCTGATGATCCCACACAGCCCTGGGAGCGAGCACGGCCCGAGCCTCCCTCCCCAGCCCCTGGGGCTTGGGATGCCTCTGAGGAGGGGTGTGAGCTCGGGAATGCTCCAGGATCTGTGTCTCGGGAATGCTCCAGGATCTGTGTCTCGGGAATGCTCCAGGCTCAGACTGTGTCTCAGGAATGCTCCAGGCTCAGACTGTGTCTCGGGAATGCTCCACGCTCAGGCTGTGTCTTGGGAATGCTCCAGGCTCAGACTGTGTCTCAGGAATGCTCCAGGCTCAGACTGTGTCTCGGGAATGCTCCACGCTCAGGCTGTGTCTTGGGAATGCTCCAGGCTCAGACTGTGTCTCAGGAATGCTCCAGGCTCAGACTGTGTCTCGGGAATGCTCCACGCTCAGGCTGTGTCTTGGGAATGCTCCAGGCTCAGACTGTGTCTCAGGAATGCTCCAGGCTCAGACTGTGTCTCGGGAATGCTCCACGCTCAGGCTGTGTCTTGGGAATGCTCCAGGCTCAGACTGTGTCTCAGGAATGCTCCAGGCTCAGACTGTGTCTCGGGAATGCTCCACGCTCAGGCTGTGTCTTGGGAATGCTCCAGGCTCAGACTGTGTCTCAGGAATGCTCCAGGCTCAGACTGTGTCTCGGGAATGCTCCACGCTCAGGCTGTGTCTTGGGAATGCTCCAGGCTCAGACTGTGTCTCAGGAATGCTCCAGGCTCAGACTGTGTCTCGGNGTGGGAAGGGGGATTTTGTACCCGCTGGCTCCCTGTGCTCTGGGGGCTCTTTTCGGACACGTCACTGCACCCTGGGAGCTGCTGGGATTCCTGGCATGGCCCAGGGGCTCAGGAGCTGCAGGCTGTGCCAGGGGCAGCTGGGCATGCACAGGCTCTTCCTCTCCACAGTCCTCCTCACAGCACCTTCTACCATTTCTGATGGCAACGTTCTCTGTGTAAAAACCCACCAGCCCCATGTCTGGATGCTCCACGTCTTTGGTCAAGCTATTTCTAAGTGGTGTTCCCGAAATAGCGCATGGGTTTTTTTACTGTGTAGCAGTCCACATTAATTTGCCAAGTGCCATTACGTAACAGCAATTAATTTAATTATTTCTTCATTACTAGCTGTGAGCATAGACTGTTTCCACAATGTGCTGGATGCATTTCTGTAGCTCTTCTCAGTGGCTTTGAAGGGAAGATAAATGAGGACAAGCAGAGTGCCTAGATTAACAACAAATGATAAATCCAAGCCCCTTCATTGAAGCCAAATTAAATATTCTGTTGTAGGCCTTGACCTAATTCCAGCTACTGGTTATTTTTCTTGTACTTCTTCGTTAAACAGATTTTTTAAAAAGATCTGGTTCTGTCATGAGAGTAGGCTAAACTCTTCTTTTAGACATACGTTCAGAAATTATCTTGCAAGCCAGGGATAATTTCAGATGCCTCCAAAAGTTCCTACTAGATTTCCTGGAACCAGGATTTAGGTCTCTATTTAAAGAGAAAAACTCGTGTTGTTAAGAATAGTGATTTATCTACCTTTTAAACACTACAGGCTCTATGTGCTTGCAGACAACTCCAGATGTTATTGACAGGACCTGGTCCTTAGATTTAACTTTTTAAACTTTTCTTCAGTTATTCTTGTATTTTAGAGCATTGCTGTGTCCAGAAGATCGGTGTGAGGTATGTGCTGTACACCCTCCTGGCATATACCCTACATACTGTACTTTCCTCTTTTATCAGAATTATACCACCTTGCCAGCATTTGTAAAGAGCAGTCAACACTGTCCTGAATTACTTTAAAGTATTTAATTTATTTAATCTTGTCTAGTTTTGCAGCCTGAAAACCTCCTGGATTTCTTTGTTTAGGGCTTTGTTTTCTCTCTCTACCTCTTCCCTGTAATAACTGCTCTCTCCATCCCCAGGATTCAGTCTCCTGCATCAGAAAAACCCCAGCGTGTTCTGTCTCATAGATTCAAAACCAGCCCTAAACCACACTGACCTGTTTTACCCCTGTATCATTGCCAGAGAGGAGATGTGCCAGATGTCTGAGAAGTTTCATTATTCCCTCGGGGAATCTGACCTATCCTAGAATAAAACTGAGATTGCAGGGAAGGACCAAACTCTGTTTTCAGGAACAGTGAACTCGCTGGACAGATTCAGAGTCTTGGAAAGGAACATGGGTCCACACTGGCGTGGCTGGGGTCAGAATCTGGCTGCAGAGCTGCTCTCAAAACAGCAGTTTTGCCTGCTGGTTACTAAACTGGGTGCTAAACTGAGTCTCTCCCATGCTCTTAAAATGCTTTTGGCCCAGGTAGGCTCCAGACATGTGTGGGTGTTGGTGTTCATGACATCTCTGATGCATTTGCTGAGCAAAAGCTCCTTATTCAAACCCAGTGCCAGGTCTGCTCCTCCACAGGCACAATCCCAACCGTGAGAGGACGTAACCATGGAAGGAAATAGGTCCCCACGTGCTTGTTAAGTCACTTAAGTGTACAGCTCTAAAAACCCCCGGGATATCTGCAGCACCCCTGCCTTTCACTAGCTCCCTGGGCTGAGGCTGGGGTCCTCCAGGATCTTCCCTCAGCTCACCTGGATCCTCCCTCATCCTCCAGGATCCTCCTGCTCACCTTCTCCTCCACATCACGGTTGGTTTATTTCTCTTGTGCAGCCCTTTTTAAAATTTATTTATTTTGGCTGGTCTCACCGCTGATTTTATTAATATTCACGAGACTTCCAGCCCACCCTGACCATCCCAGCCCTGTGCCCTTGCAAGCCAGCACTGCCCCCTGATCACTGTCCTTGCTCTGCTGTGTTTGCTCGGTGGTGGAGCAGTTCCACAGCTGGAGACCTCACACAAAAGGCTTCCAAACTGTCAAAGCACAACTTGCTGCTCTGCAGGTCTCCAGTATCATTTCCTCAGTTCCAATCCCAAAAAGAATGATGCCTACAGAAAGAAGAGAGGGTGTGTTTTCAATGCTCCCTACCATCTCTAAGGTTCTAGGGGTGTGTGACTTTTTTCCCTGGTCAGAGTTCATAGGGGAAATACAGGGAAGGCTCTCCTAAGACACACTCAGCATTGCAAACACCAGATTTTGTATCAGATACTGCATTAAACTGGCTGTGTGTTCAGGGTATCAGCAAGGGCACAGACAGAACTGTGTCTGTGTAACTTTAAACAACCATCTCTGTACCCCAAAGTGCCATCCCGAGGTGACCTTTTAAAACTCCACTGATTCATGAGAGAGATAATTGAAATTTGTGCCTATTCTGATTAAATCCAAACCGGACCAGAAAAAGCCTGTTTGGTGACCTCTGTACTGCAGTTGCTTTTCCAAAAAGCAAAAAGCAATGTTGCAGTTGACAAACAGGAACTCATATTGAGCTGTTTTGGTGGAATGGGCAGTGACAGGACAGGCTTGAAGGCAGAATAACCTGATCTTCCTCCGAGATGGCATCTCCAGCAAAGCTTTCAGCATTGGGGCTGTCAGCACAGGGGAGCTTACCCCGATCCTTCTTCTGTCACGCCGGTTATTCAGCTGACACCAAGTAAAATTTACCCATCTAGTCCAAAGAAATACCAACAAAATCACTTCAGAGGTCTAAGCACATTTTTAGGCGTGCTTACTGTAAACAATTTTGCAAGGGGCTAATTAGATTTCCAGGACGTGAAACAAATATAATCAGAACCCAGTAGGAAGTTAGCTCAATCAGAACAAGCCGAAACTGTAAACTCTAAGTATTCCCCAGGGAAAAATTTGGGGTGCCTGATTTTGACATGTCAGCATTGAAAAGAAGAATCCTGGGACTTAGGACAGCAATGAATACAGAGTCCAGAGTCAGAAGGCCTGGAAAATGTGTCCACTGCTCGAGGGCAAGGCAGACAGCGAAATCACATACACTGTAAAGATCCATACGAATCAGATAAGCAAATCCTTATTTTTAGCATTTGCCCAACAGCAAAGACAAGGGAACAGCACATAAACAACTCGGAAGGGAAGCAGCAACCTAAACTAATCCAGGGTACATTGAGCAGTCAAGTTCCAGAGGCAGGAGGTGCTCGTGTAACTGAAGAGCAAGAACTCCAGTAACTGAGGAAAAATTGTAATAGGCAATCAGACAGGGAAGAAAACCCACGTTTTTCTGTCCCCACCTTGCCACTCCAGGAGTGATCTTGCAGAATGCCAAGGGTCTGTGGCTCAAAACTGAGTGCCAGAGTAAATCAAAGGCTTCACTTGCCCAGAGCTGTGAGAGTAACTTGGCACGTAACTCTCATTAAACTGTCACAAAAGTCCAAAGGGGTTCAGGAAGATAAACCTTGGAGGATCCAGGTCTTTGGTACCTAAAATAAAACCTGGGCTTAATTGAAAACCGGCACCAAAACAGTGATTCTGAATTCTTTTCAGCCATCTGGAGATGCCTGATATTTTTAGTTTTCCCTGTTTTTCTGAGAGAGGCATAAAGATAGAACAACTCTGTAGCATAGGGAATATGGAAATCAGTCTTGAGCTCTTTGACATATTTAAAGCAAAAAGAACGAATAACACACATTTCCATACCTCCTTCCTGGGCAGCTGCCTTTACCAGAAAAGGACACACCACCACCACCACCTGTCTTCTCAAGGAACCTTTCGGGACAAAAAAAGGAAGCCCTGCCCTGTCCTGTGAGTGAACAGGCAGAAGGGAAATGGTTTGGAAGGGGAGTCAGAGCCGTGGGATCTGAATGGAGAGAAGATCCCCCCCTGTTGCCTTCTCCAGCCA
>VYZQ01040534.1:123182-134757 GCA_013400655.1 Mystacornis crossleyi | reverse complement strand
GGCGGCGGCGGCGGGCGGAGGTTGCGCGGCCCGCGCAGCGCCTGCCCCGCACCGCATCCCCCGCGGCGCCGCGCTCGGGCTCCGCACACGGGCTCCGCACACGGGCAGCGAGCGACGGACGAAGGCCTCCCTTCCGCGGAAAGGCGGCAGCACTGATGCGTGGGTGGGCTGGATAACCAAGAAAAGGAGTGTTTTGGTGCTTGCTGTCTCGTAGACGCCATCAGGCCGCTTTGGACTCGTCTGGACTAAAGCTGTTGTCCAGGTTTGTCGTCTTGGTCATCTTCCTGAAGAAAAGGAGCTCTCGGGTTAGTAAATGTATTCATGAGAAAAATAGAGCATCCTGTGTTTTGTGTGCATATGAGGTTCTTTTGGGTGTTTCGGCATAAGATTGGCTTAATTGAATTCCATATTGAATTTTGTTGCAAGACAATCTATCATTGAAAAGTGTTACATTGGACACTTAAAGTAATTTTGACGTATAAACCGATTTTCTTCTCAATAAATGATCCAGTGTTATTGTAAACGTAGCCAAAGTGTCCTGCAGTGTACATTTAATTTAAAAAGTCTGGTGTATGTTTAAGAAGACTAATGGTGTTTTCCAGGATTTTTCTAGCAGTCTGTTGTGCATTGTTACTGCAGTAGGTGGTTGCAATCAAGTCTCTTTTCTTGCACATAAAACTAGTATGTGGCTAATTTTAGCAGGAATGAAATCTGTGGAAATCAATTTTAACACCTACATGTGTGCTTTGAGATCTGGACATGGAGGGATGGATATCTGCTTTTAATGGGACTCTTCCCTCTCTTCTCCCATTTTCTTCAGTGCCATACTTCCTTGCTGTATTTCCTACAGGCCTTGGAGCTTAAGAGTAGGGTAATGCTTTATACTAGTCAGTATGCTCTGGATATACAGAAGAACTTTGAAAATCGTTGTAAATTGTGTGAAATGATGAAAAGAGTAGCACAGATTAAAAAAGTTGATCATACATGCAATGATAAACAGCTCTATAAACATCTTTGAGCACTCTCTAGAATACTGCCTTTGATACGGTAGTTATTTGGGAATGCCTTGTTTAGCTTATTGCAGGAAGACCACCAAGCAGTTGAATGATGTGACAGAAATGTGTATCTTTCAGATACAAATAAAGCTAGGCCTTGTTCCTAGAACCACAGGGAAGCAGACTCCATTTCAGTAGAATGCTGCATAGTACATACATGTACCTGCCTCCATACAATGCCAAAAAATGTTAGTAGATTGGACAATTTTTCACTTATGCATTCAAAAAATAGTGATTTCCTCTCAATTGGTATTTTGCATGACTTTATAAGTAATAAATATTTAAAGTGTAATTGATTTTTTTCTGTAGAACGAAAGAACTGTATTTTTTTAATAAAAATGTGCTCTAAAAACTTGGTGCATGGTCCTTGCTCTTCTTACTTGTCTGCATTGTCATTCCTCATTCATTTTGCTTTGAAAAACCTCATGTGAATTTCAGCTACAAACCAAAAACTGTTACGACTGTGTGATTAGCTGTTATTGTGAAACAAAATGTCTTTTTAAGAAGAAATACTTGTAGAAAAAATTTCTTTGGTGTATTTGAATTGTTTGTTTTTAATACAAAATTAATTATTTTAATTAATACCATATGTAATACTTAAGTGGTGCACTTTGGATCTTTCCCAGTCATTAGGCCTAAAATTAGTGACTAGTAATTGGCAGCTGTGTAGTTGGGTCAGTAGAACAGTTAACTCTGCTGAACAGAGATAGTCAATATGAAACGGTCAGTATATGGCACATATATATATATATCTAATTGTAAAATACAGGCAAGGTAGTTTTAAACATGCACAGGGATATAAATTTTTCACAGAGACTCAAATTTTATACACTGCGTCCTCCTGATGCAGTGGTGCACAGTGTCTTCCAATTCTGTTTAAACTACTTTTTCTTAGGAATGACTTATATGGGCTTTTCAGTAGCAAAACACACCCTTATTATTGGCTGCGGTCTGTGATTTTTGTGTGTGAGAGACATGTGCTTTGCTGAAGTAAGGGCTCATTTATTTGATCACATAGGCTAAATGCATCCTGCTCATCACACCCTTTTCATTGACAGCAGCATATAGTTTGAACTAAGGGAAACTAAAGCCCTGCAATATACATACTCTTCTTTGAAATGATGACGAAATTTTCAATGTATTTGAAGTAAGTAGAAATTTCCAGTCTGACAGTGGCTGCATCAGTGGTTTGTAACCTACTGCAGTACAGAAACCCTTGTACTGGTTGAATTTAGCATAGTCAGGCTGCAGAGGATGTTTCATCCTCTTTTCCTTTGTTTTAATGGATCTTTGTTTTTTAACTTTTACGTACATGGGATATCCACAGTTTGGAATGCCTCGTGATTCCTGTGGATCTGTTAATCCCTTGTGTCTTGAGCACCAAAGTTCAAGATACGATAGTGTTGTGGGACGGGCGGAAAAGTTTGTTTCATTGAATGCCTGACCTTTTAATGTCACTGAATTGGAGGTGTTTGGTAGGACTGAATGAGAAAATTTGGTGTATCTTTCTTGTGATGTCTTTTTTCCATGTGCTTCTAAGCTTTTGCTTCTTTTTTTTTTCTTTTTCCCAAACTAGGGCCTCTATTTTTTTAGATGTTTCCTAATTTGGATACTTTATTGTATTTCTGATACTGAATATTTTTATATTTTTTTTCTGAATTCATTCCTGTAAAGACAGTGACTGGAATTCATTTTGGCACTCTTAGTGTCTCTTACTTCATTTCTAATCCATCCCATTCCTGTGTTTGCCATTGAGATTCCTTGTCAAATGGCTCCTTGCCATTGACCTCCTTTGAGGTCTTCCTTTAATGATGTCTTTGGGTTGGTCTGTGTGCACTGCATGCGATTATTACTCGAAAAATCAACTATCTGTCTTTTAATTAAATCTTCTGAAGCATGTTTCTGCCAACCCTTCAAATATCAAAACAAATCTTTAGGGGAATTCCTCCCCCTCCACACCTCCCCCAGTGGTATGGGGTGAATGTATGTAATGTTCACCTCTCTGTGTACATTGATGATCTCAGTTTTCTGAAGTAACCAGAAATTTTTTTTTTTCAAATACAGGCATGAAATTACAATATAATTTTGGGCTTGTTTTGTCCAAAATAAGGATAAATTTGAGCTCTTTGTATCAAAACCACTGTTATTAACTGGTCAGTGTTCAGGGTACACTGAACTACTAAAAAAAACTACTACTGGTAAAAAACTAGCTAGGAAGACAGCAGAGATGTTACTTTAGCATCAACTGGTTATTCAGTTCTTTTTTTATCTTTTACTGGGTCTGGCTGGGATGGAGTTAAATTTCTTGAAAGCAGCCTGTTCCGTGCTGTGTTTTGGATCTGTGGCTAAAACAGTGTTGATAACACACTGCTGTTCTGGTTGTTGCTGAACAATGTTTGCACAATGTCAAAGTTTTCTTTTCCCCCCTTCTCTACCTCACTCTAGTAGGTAGGCATGGGGTGGGCAAGAGACTGGGAGGACACCAAGCTGGACAGCTGACCAGAATCGGTCTGGGGGATAGTCCACATACAATGTTATTCTAGGCCATGAAAACTGGAAGTAGAGGAAGAAGGGCAGAAGGGGGTTGCCTTCCAGGGTGCCTGCTGCTCGGAGACTGGCTGGTCATTGGTTTGCCTGTGGAAGGTGGTGAGTGATTTCCCTTATGTCACCTCCCTGCTTCTTTGCTTCTGTTAAACTGCCTTTGTCCTGACCCATAAACTTTCTTATGCTTCTTCTCTACTTTGCTCCCCTTGCTACTCAGGAAGGGCTGGGTGGGACACCAGCAAGTGGCTCTGTGGCTGCTTGGCTGCTGCCTGGAATCCACCCTCTGCATATACAGAACGCAGGCACACACCAACACCTGAAACCTGCATTCTAGCAACATGGTATTTGTCACAGGTCTGCATGAAAGCGTGGTTTTGGGCTTAAACCATGGCAAACCTAGTTGTTTCCACTTTCCTATGTATAGCTGTTTGCATTAGGAGAATTTGGAAGGATTGCTAGCCCGTTCTTTGAATTACCTCTGTTAAATTTTTCTGGCATAGTCTTGGACTGAGAAACCCAGGATTGTTAAATTGAAGTGTTCTGAAAATGTTGGACTATGTTTCTTGTACTTTCTTGCCCTTTAAAGGTTGTGGATTCTTTTTCATGTTCTTCCATAATTTGAAATTTACAGAGTTTAAAAAATACAAGAAAATTCTCTGCGTTTGTAATACTTTTATTCTGTGGTCAAGGATGTTGATGACATAAATTCTCTAGACTTAGCTTTCAGTCAGTTCACATGGAGGGTAGTTTCAGTATTAATGGATCAATATTAACAGCAGAAAAGGGCAAATACTCATCTAGCTTCACCCTTTCTTTTCAAATGCCATATTAGTTCTCTCTTAAAGCTGTATAGAAATGCGTAAAGCATCTTTGGTTTGGATCTTGAGCTTGTAAAAATCTTACCGTCTTTCTCCTGAAACAAAACAGTGGATCTCCTGAACGAAGGCCTACCATCACACTTGGGTATCAGTAGCTTTATCTTAAGTCTAGAAAGCATTGTAGTGGCCAGGAAAGGATGTTCCATCTGCACTGCTGCAAATGTTTTGCTTTTCTTTCCTCTTTAGAATTGCACTTGATGTCAATCACATTAGAATTGCTTAAAGAAAATTCTTCAGAACATGATACAGCAGTCATGTATACTTTCCACCTTCCTGCAAGGCTGCCGTTGATTTGTTTTTCACATTGTGTATATTTTCACAGCTGTCTGCATTGCAATGAAACGAGATTACTACAGTCCTAGAACTACCCACTAAGGAATTTTAGTGTACAGCCATCCATCTGCTTAAGAGTGAAAAGCTTGTTATGTTGTCGCTAACCAATTTTTTAACTTATTTTACTGTTTTTTTGTGGTTAAATCAGTATACTTTGAAGAGCCCATCTTTAGGACAGCATTGCTATAGCAGTTAGGATTATTGATGGAGTGCAAGGGAGATCATGGAATTGCTGAGTGGTTTGTGTTGTGAGAGTCCTTAAAGATCATGTAGTTCAACCTACTGACATTGGAAGGAACACTTTCCACTAGACCAGGTTGCTCAGGGCTCCATCCAGCCTGGCCTTGAACACTGCCAGGGATGGGGCAGCCACAGCTTCTCTGTGCAGCCTATTCCAGTGCCTCACCACCCTCACAATAATGAATTTCTTCCTAATATCTAATTTAAATCTACCATTCTTTAACTTGAAGCCATTCCCCCTTGTCTTATCACTGCATGCCCATGTGAAAAGTTCCTCTCCAGTGTTCTTGAAAGCTCCCTTTTGCTACTGGGAGGTGCTATAAGGTCTCCGTGAAGCCACCTCTTTAGGCTGAACAACCCCAACTCTCTCAGCCTGTCCTTGTAGGAGAGATGCTCCAGCCTTGTGATCAGCTTCGAATGGGTCCAGAGGAGAGCCACTAAACATCTTCCTTGTCCTGGGGGCCCCAGAGCTGGATGCAGCAGCACTCCAGTTGGAGTCTCAAAAGAGCAGAGTAGAGAGGCAGAATCACCTCTCTCGACCTGCTGGCTACTCTGCTTTTGATGCAGCACAGGATATGGTTGCTGTCTGAGCTGTGAGCACATAAGATGTAGAAAAACCATCTTGGATCAGATGTTTAGTCCTGTCAAGCCACTGGGGAGATCACAGAATTATTTAGGCTGAAAAAGACCTACAAGATCATCAAGTCCAACTTGTAATGCAGCACTGCCAAGCCAACCACTAAACCATATCCTTAAGTGCCGAGTCTGCATGTCTTTTTAATACCTCCGGGGATGGTAACTCCACCATTTCCATAGGCAACCTGTTCCAATTCTTGACAACCCTTTCAGTGAAGAAATTTTTAATACTCAATATAAATGTCCCCTGGTGTAACTTGAGGCAATTTCCTCTCTTTCTGTCACTTGTTATGTGGGAGAAGAGGCTGACACCCACCTGGCTGCAGCCTCCTTTCAGGTAGTTACAGAGAGCAGTAAGGTCTCTCCTGAGCCTCCTTTTCTCCAGGCTTAACACCTCCGCCTCCCTCAGCCACTCCTCATAAGATCTACTCTCTAGACCTTTCACCAGCTCCCTTGCCCTTCTCTGGACTCACTTAGAAGACTCAATGTCTTTCCAGTACCATAGTTTAATTTCTTGATTAATGTAAGGTTGTTGTGATGGGAAGCTGCTAAAGTGAGCTCAGCACTATGCCTCTGGAGTCCAAATCAGGCCCTGATCTCTGTAGGTTGAGTTGGTGAGGATCTGAATTTCAGAAGCAGAAGCCTTTTGTTGTGTGTATTGAAAAATAGAAATAACCTCATGCAATCAAGTCTGTTTGTGATTGCAAGTGTGTGCAACAGTATATCCATAACTAATGATGCTAGAATAAGAAAGGTGTTGGTTGGACTTCATGTATGTCTCAAAAGCCTAATTCGGTTGTTTATTTTCCAAATAATAGTGGTCTCATAGTCTTGCCAGAAGCTTAAAGGCTGAGATCCTCTTCATGTTAAATGTAGTAGAGAGAGAGTGTGCTGGAACCTGTGGGCCAGATATATTTCATATGTTAATGTGGTGTTTTACAGTGGTATTACTGATCTCCCTCTGCCTTATGTTGCATTATTTATTTTGCTTGATTGACATTCTGCTTTATTAGGATGAAGTGAATTATTTATGTGCTTGTCCACATGCATAGAAGTGGTTACACTGTGATATTAATAGAAGAGAAAGTAATTAATTTTGCAGCCACAGATTGTTTTGACTTCATTACTTTGAGAACATGTGAAGGATAATCACATCTTGTTATGAATTAATGTTCAACACTGTTTGTATCTGAAACATTGGCACTGATTAGAGAAGAACTTCCTTCTGTACGTCAGGAATTTCCGTGCTAACTTAAAAATTCTTTTATTTAAAAACAAACGAATAGCTCTGTGTTGCTAGTAACCATCATAGCCACATTGTGTTTCCCTGCTATTCACATATGAATGGCACTTGCAGTGTTTCATGATATCTTGTCCTGAGTAGAGGGCTATATTTGAACTAAAATCATACTCTGCTGCTCAGTACTGTTACCAGGTATCTTGTTTGGCTTATAAATATCTTTTTTAAGTGTAAAATTTTTCATGACATGGGAGAAATACCATGAACTCTCTGGGTTTTGATGCATAGCAGGTAATTATATGAATTTGGGAACATTTTGAATGAGAGCAAATGTTAAAGGATTATTTGATTTGGTATGTTTTAGAGTTATTGGTGGAATTTGCAGAATACAATCAGTGGTATAGTAACAGTAGACTTGCACTCTGTAATTCAGCTGTAGTCCACTCATAGTTCAATTATTAGTTCATTGTATTTCAGTGATCGGTGAACTGGAACTGACTTAATCTTCTGCTTTTTATTCTCTAGTGCTGCAAGTTGATTGACTAAGAACATGGAATATAATACGGATGCAGTTGCTTGAACATCATTTCTTCCAAAGCTTATATTCTGCAGATTGGTGGCCTGAATGATTGATTGATAAGCAACATACACAAGACTAATACTGAGAAAAAATTCTATCTGTTGCTGCTGTGTTTAATGAAACTGGTGCAGGGTTGCTTCTTCTGAAATGCAGCTGAAAAAAATGAGGGAAATTTTACCAAGATTGTACCCTGGCCAAATTAATGATAAAAATAATTCCTTAACTACATCCCCAAAGCAATCTTCTGGTGATAAAATAAATCCATCAAAAGGGGCAGATAACCAAAACTGCTGTTACCAAGGAACTGAGGCTGAGAACAATAAGTTGTCACTGATAAGCTGTATAAAATGCAGAAGTGTTCAGAAAATTTCAATGCAAGATATAGAAAAGCATAAGAAGCTTGAGTGGACTGAAGACAAAAATTTCATCTGTAAGAAGTGCAGTCATATTAAACCACCAGCTTTCGATTTTGTTCCTGAGGGTGCCAATGCTGCAGACTATGAAAAACATGAAAGAAAAACCCCGGGTAAAACCCAGAAAACATTTAAAGTAAAAAATTTTCTGCCAGGTAAATACTACTGTGATAAATGCAGATTTTCAACAAAGGATGCTTTACAGTATAAAAAGCATGTAGGGCAACATGAGGAAATTAAGTTTCTTTGTTCCCACTGTAGTTACGTATCCTACACCAAAGGAGAATTCCAGAGACATTTGGTGAAACACACTGGAACTTTTCCATATCAGTGTGAATACTGTGAATATGGTGCTGTTAGGCATGACTATATAGTTAAACATACGAGAAGAGTACATGAAGCACCCAGAAAACGGCTGTCAAATACTCTCATAAACCACAAGCAAAAGAAGCAGAGTCAAAGCACTTTATGTAAAAAGCAGAAATACAATAAAATTCCTTTCCAGAATGAACTTTCAAATTTGTCTTCAAATATGGTTTGTGAGATTCCAGGTAAGCCAACTAAAACCGTCTGCTCGTCTCAAAATGTAGAATGCAGCACAAACACATCATCAGTCCAGGATAAGACAACATTGGAGCCATCTGAAATGAGTGTATGTGAGAATCAAAGTGTGGAAGTTGAGGTTTATTCTCCAAAAACAGAGCCTTTACAACCTGGGATGCCTTTAACAGTAATTGCACCATCTGAACTTGTAGTTCCTTCTAACTGTTTAGCTCAGATAGTAGAGCTTAAAATAGTGAATGGAGCACAACAGCTGGTTCTTAAACTAATTCCTATGAAAGAAGCAACTTACAAGCCTGTGAACTGTGCTGAGGAGGAACTTGAGAATCAAGGTATAGAACAATCTGCAGAAATAAAAAAAACCTCTTCTATGTCTCAAAATGAGTTACTTACCATGGAAGTGAATGTAAACAAATTATCCAGTGTTAGTAACCAGCTTAATTTTGATAGTACATATGACAAGAATTCTGAATGTTTTTGTTCTTCTGATTCTCAACTCTCAGACTGTAGCTCTGTATGTATGCAGAGGGAAGATACATCAAAATTATGCTTTCATTTGGTGAAAGGTATTGATGTCCATTCAGGTGTTATAGAACTTTGTTCTCCATCTCTAATGATGAACAGTTCTGAAAAAAAAAGTGGTCTTAAATCCTCAAGGGGGAAAGTAGATGAAAAAAATAACTTACATTGTGATGTGTATTGTTATGCAGAATGTGAGGATATATACAGTCCAAAATATGCTTCTGTTTCTGAAGGTAAAAGTTCCAAGAATATTTCAGTAGAATCTGCTCAGGAGGGCAAAAATTTTTCTGCAGTCCATAAAGAAAAGGATACACTGTCTGTGAAGAGGGTTGACAAAGAATGTAGGAGTCTACCAGTCAGCTCTACCGAAGCACATTTAGCTGGAAAGGGTTTTGATAAAAAACCTGTTACATCTTCTGAAGCAGGGAAAAACTTTCATCCTCCACCTTTTGAGGATATAACTTTTGGCTTTAGCAAAGTAAAGAGAGCTGCAACCATAGGTCAAAAGAATAGTCGTCTTCTGGAATCACTAGAACGACAGAAGATGGAAACTAAAGGCAAACCTTTTGAAGGACCTGTTATTTCGTCTGTATTTTCTCTTAGCTCTGGGGCTGAAAATGTTCCAGAGGATGTCAGATGGGATGACACAACACGCAGGAAGAAATCAGCAACCTTGCTGTGTAGAAAGATTGCTCAGCTCATGTCTGCTGCTGAACCTAACTTGAAATCCATGCCCTTGAGATGTCAAGCTTCTAGTAAAAAGTTGCTTTTGCCTCAAGAAAGTTCAGCAAGCTGTGAGAGAGTTGTTTGTGCCACTGAAGTGGAACAACCTGTGACTTTGTCCCAAGTGCATGATGGAGGACATGTGATCAGTAGTGAAGAACACATTGAAGATCAGCTCTTTACATTTGCAAGAACTTCTAAAAACAGGGTAACTAAAAATTCCCATGTTGCTACCCCAGTGTTTATCCCCAAAGGGACAATGCTGAGAGTGCTGAATGCTACTAGCAGTCAAAGCTCATTTGGAATAGAAAACAGGAGTGAAACATCATCTCCTGTGCATTACAATGAAATGTTTCTGCCTCGCCCGGTCCCCATCAGTGTTTCTGAGACACTTAGCAGTAATTTCCCATATTTGCCTAATCAGAGCGAACCAAATGCTGAGTCCCGAACTATATCACTCAGGCAGAGACCAAGGCGAGAGGCAAGTGTTAAAAATAACAGCAAGCAAACTGGTGCACCATTTCAGAAAAGCATTGATGTAAGCAAGCAAAGCAAGCCCTATTCAAAAAGCCAACTAGGTCCCAAAAATAAGGCAAAACAAGCAAGCTTCAGAGAACTTCCTAAGAGGAAAACAAGAGCTCAGTCGGAAACCACTTCAAGTTCTGATATGTCATACCTGTTGACAGCAAGACGTCTGCGACTTGTTCCTCTGAAAACAAATCAGTTGATAAAATGCCCTCGTCGTAACCAGCCAGTTGTGGTACTAAACCATCCTGATGTTGATTCACCAGAGATAATTAATGTCATGAAGACCATCAACAAGTATAAAGGTCAAGTCCTGAAAGTGGTTCTGTCAGAAAGGACAAGTAGTTGTCTTGGTGTCAAACGTTACCGAAGGCGTCTTACTCTTCAGAATGCTGAGACGGGAAACCAAACAAAAAAGCAGAGTATGCTAAAAATGAAGCTTAAAAAGACCCATAAAAACAACTACCAAGTGGTGGAAAATTCACCAGCTGAAACACTTCAGTGTCTGTTTAAGTGTTGGTTTTGTGGAAGAGTATATATGGACCAAGAAGAATGGATAAGTCATGGACAGAGGCACTTAATAGAGGCAACTAAGGGTTGGGATGTTCTTTCTCTTCAAGCAAAAAGACATTAAGTGAGAGACTAGGGGAGGTTTCTCTTCTTGCTTTTAATGAGTGCCACTAACTTGCTTGGAACAGAGGATTGAAATAACTGCTTTATTTTGCCAAAAGTCCTCTACTCTTAGCAAAGTGAAGAAGAAAGTAGAAGTACAGAGAGATAGAGAAGCTGACTGTGAGAATTAAGCACTACTTTGCACTCTTGTGTTTGAAATTTATATTGGAGGTCAGCTTCATCTGTTTCATAGGAGAAATTTGAAGAAGATTTGCTATGCAAACATCTTTCTGGTTACCTTAGGATACTGTGCTGTATGTGGTTTGTGCTAGGTCTGTATGGATTAAAGTCTTAGATGATGAGATCTTTGTAAATTTAACAGGATTTAGTTTGCTTTGTTACAGCATGGTGTTTCAGCGATTGAGCACATCTGTATGGAAATGCACCTTTGGTCCTCCATGGACAGCAAGTGTATGTCATAGGGTTTAGTGGCAAATTAAGCACTATGCATAAAAAGTAAAATTTCAATGCAAGTGCTCTGTTTCGGTGAAATAAAAACACTTCTGCTGACTTCAGAGTAGATACAAGGGTGTAAATGAAATATCTATAGAGTCAGTTACTCCCGCTAGCTCAGATAGCACTAAAAAATTTAATTTTGTTTAGTACTTAGTCTTTACCTAGACTGTATTGTGTAGATGTGAGGCTCGTTAGGG
>VYZQ01040534.1:64205-77838 GCA_013400655.1 Mystacornis crossleyi | reverse complement strand
ACCTCTATGAGTCCACCAGAACTACATACACGTTACTGGTAACTAGTAGCATAAATGGCTCAGGATTTGTCATGAAACTTATCATGGCTGAGACCATGAGGATATTTAAAAACTTTTGAATGTTCTATGTTAATAAAATCCTGACCTTGCTTAAAAAGAAGTCCTTTTCACCATTTTTACTTTAAAATACAGCTATGCTATTTTTAAAATCCCCATGTCTAATTACAGGGCCAAAGCATCTTTCCTTCACAGAATTTTATTCATTCTCTGGTCAATGCTACAGCAACATTATTTCTTCCTGGAAAAAGGTGGGATTTTTCTTTTTAAATGCACTTTAAGACACTTTCACCTCTTTTTACTTAAGCAAAATGTAGAATTTCATTTAACTGGCTATGTTCTATAACTTTTCTTGCTTGTGATACTCATATCTGACTGCTTAGATACAAAATCCCAAGGTGTGTGTTTGTGATAGTACAGGCTAGCAATAGAGCAGCAATACCTATTCCTCTCAAGATTCAAGTCACATTATGTATGGCCAGAACTTACACTGGGGAGAAAAAGTGAGGGTAGACTTCATTTTAAGTGATGATTGACTCATATTTAAATGCAGACGAAATGTAATGGAGCACCTACAGAAATAGAAATTTCATTTACAAAAAAGTCAACTGAATTCATCTTGATGGGTTCTGTTGCTGTAAGTTATGATTAGTTTATGATGAATTGGTTGTATAAAAGTGTCTGCTTCAAAGATCTTAAAATTTCCAAGAGTAATGAAATTATTACAGAAATTTTAAGACACTCCCTTTGAAAGTTTATTTATTTCACAGCATTTAGGGGGATTGTTACCAGGGTAAATTTTACTTGCCAGGAATAACAGTTGGCTAAATACAGATGGCTAAAAGAGACAAAAGTCTGTTTCCTCTCATCTTGATTGTCTCTCTTTTCTTCTGTTTCAACAGTGAAACAACAAGAAGAAAATTAGGGATCATATTTACTAGCTCTCCTCTGACTGCAATACTTTGCATGTAACACTTCAATATTGCCTGATGTTTTGTTCAATCAGTTACTACTACATTGCAAAAGCAATGTAGTATTCACGTCAAATCCTTCTTCATGACAGACTATAAATCACCTAATCTGGCCCAAAATATCCAGAAGCAATTGCTTGTTGCTTAAACATTATTTTTGTTATTTGGTTTTTCTTTTTACTTATTTTCACAGTTATTTGCATATTTATTTGGTTTTGGATAAATATTTGAGAGGTCCTATCATATATAGTTGGTTTTGCAGATATGTTTAAGAGCTCTTATCATAGAACAGTCTTCCTGTGAGAGATGAGTCACAATTGTAAAATTAGTCCCGGTCCAAAGGATGCATAAACCAAGAGAAAATAGGTGGATGCAACTGAAAAATGATGATAAAACAGCAAGCTGAAAGCAGAAGGACTTTTTCTAGAAGGACAGGAATAAAACATGGAGCTTGGAACTCTGTGCTGAGTGTAGACATCTGAAGGGGGTCAGTCCCTAGTTTGAAAAGTAGGCACCTGTCAGGCCTGTGAGGAGAGAAAACCACATTTGTATTTCATTTTTGCCTTTTAATTTCTGCTATTGAAAGAGGTCAGTATTATATTTTATGGGTTACTTAATACAACAAAAGGGTCATACTATTTAACACTGATTATATCAATCCCTGGCTTAAAGCTATTTTCTGAATAAATTGTTGCCAGGGTGCCTGTTAAGGGATGCTCTCATCAGAAACCATCCTGTTTCCTGAAACAGCTATAAAAGTTAGTAAAACAGCTAACTGCACGTGTCAGTGTGATTGGACTTCGGGGGACTTGGCAATCACAAGGTCCTTCAGTTACGTGGTGGTTTGAAAGTGCGTTGTACTGTTCATTTTGTGTTCTGGTCACATCTGTGACTGTAGATGCTGTTACTTAATAGCAGGCTGTGGTGGATTGGGCCAAATTCAGGGAAAATGTCCAAAAGGAACGTCTTCTCAAAGGAAGGCAGGTTATAGCTGCCCCTCCCCCACCAGGTTCAGGAAAAAATTATTTTCCTTGGAAGAATGTGAAAGAGAAAATAAAAACTATTTATTTAACAAACACACAGGAAATGAATAATAAAGCTAAGTAATAAAACCTCTCTCTGTGGAGAGAAACCTGGGAAGATTTTAAAGTCCTTCTGTGGATGTGGTGTCTCTCCTTCTCGGAGCTGGGTTGGCCTGAGCCTCCTCTGGGCCTAAGGTGGAAATTTTCCCAGATAGTTCTGGTGTTCTGATGTTGAAACAGTCCAGAAGAAGAAGAAGAAGGGAAAAGCCGAAGTCCCAGAAAAACCACTCTCTGTTTCTCTCTCCAAAGAAACAGAGCTGCAAAAAACCTGAAAAGCCCGAAGGGTGCTTCCTTCACTCCTCAGCAGCAGCAGCGAATCTCTGTGTCCTTGAAGCACAGACTGCTTTGAAAAGTTTGTCTAACCTTTTTTTTCTTTCTCTCCCCTCTCTTGGGCGTAGTTTAAAGGCACAGAAAGGCACAGGAATCATGTCTGGGCATAGAGCGGTGATGGGGATTACAACAGCATAAAGTCACCCCAAGACACAGGGTTTGGGTTGGGAGGAGGCTTAGCTACCTCAGCTGTGGTCCAGATGAACGAAAACTGCAGTCAGGAGGGCAGAAGTAATTTTGAAACAGTTTAAATCTAATAACAATTAACATTGTCAAAAGCTTCTAAGGAAGTGCATAGAAGAGAGTTCACTTTTGCAAATGATACCTGCAAGTAAGAGAGATTATGATCTTGGCTTGATTGGGCTAGGTCACTATTGCAGATAAGGCTGGATTTCAAAGTTGGATGAACACAGGTATGCTTTGCTTTTTTGGGTGCCTGAGTATATCCTGCCTGGCCTTGAGATTCTGCTAAAGAGGACTATAGGCCTTTTTCAGATCTCAGATTGAACTTCGGCTGCTGCTTGTCAACTTAGACACCTCAAAGCAGGGTCTGAAATCCCGAGCTTGCTGAACAGGGAGCTGCTGTGAGTTAGCAAAGAGCAGCTGCCTGAAATCAGTCTTGGTGGCTGCTCAGGCTGCAGAGGAGGTGTAGCCAGTGCTTGCAGAACACAGCTGGGAGCATGGGCCAGGCACTTTCCTCTGAGAAAAAGTGAGGGATAGCTATCTGCCACCTTTTGTATAAAATAATCTAGTAGTCAGAGAAGGTATGTAACTTTGTACTGTGACCATTACTGTATCTTGCTTAGATATTTGTTTTCCACTGAAAAGAAAAGTGGTACCGGAACCCTGTGTGGGCTCATGTGCCCCAGCTGGGCATCTGCACCCCTTGGATTTTCCCTCACAGTTTGCTTATGTGCTGACGAAGGAGGGGAGGTTTTCTGCATCGTGCATGGGCAGNGAGGCTTAGCTACCTCAGCTGTGGTCCAGATGAACGAAAACTGCAGTCAGGAGGGCAGAAGTAATTTTGAAACAGTTTAAATCTAATAACAATTAACACTGTCAAAAGCTTCTAAGGAAGTGCATAGAAGAGAGTTCACTTTTGCAAATGATACCTGCAAGTAAGAGAGATTATGATCTTGGCTTGATTGGGCTAGGTCACTATTGCAGATAAGGCTGGATTTCAAAGTTGGATGAACACAGGTATGCTTTGCTTTTTTGGGTGCCTGAGTATATCCTGCCTGGCCTTGAGATTCTGCTAAAGAGGACTATAGGCCTTTTTCAGATCTCAGATTGAACTTCGGCTGCTGCTTGTCAACTTAGACACCTCAAAGCAGGGTCTGAAATCCCGAGCTTGCTGAACAGGGAGCTGCTGTGAGTTAGCAAAGAGCAGCTGCCTGAAATCAGTCTTGGTGGCTGCTCAGGCTGCAGAGGAGGTGTAGCCAGTGCTTGCAGAACACAGCTGGGAGCATGGGCCAGGCACTTTCCTCTGAGAAAAAGTGAGGGATAGCTATCTGCCACCTTTTGTATAAAATAATCTAGTAGTCAGAGAAGGTATGTAACTTTGTACTGTGACCATTACTGTATCTTGCTTAGATATTTGTTTTCCACTGAAAAGAAAAGTGGTACCGGAACCCTGTGTGGGCTCATGTGCCCCAGCTGGGCATCTGCACCCCTTGGATTTTCCCTCACAGTTTGCTTATGTGCTGACGAAGGAGGGGAGGTTTTTCTGCATGGTGCATGGGCAGGTGATGAATGCTTCTCACCGAAGTACCCTGCAGTCCTCACCCTGTCGGTGCTATCCACAAAGAAGGCTTGGATCTCTCAAAAGGTGAGCCCAAGAATTCCTGCTCTGAATGCTGTGACTATGTGCAGAAGGACAGTGTGAGAGTTTTGGAGAGACAAAGTTATCTCCCTACGTATGTCAGATATTTTTGCTGTGCTGGCTCCGGCTGAGATGGAGTTAATTGTGCTGAGAGCAGTCTGTAGGGTGTTGTGCTGCAGATCTGTGACCAGAGCAGTGTTGAAAACACACTGTGTTTTGGCCGTTGTTAGCTGTGCTTGCACAGCACCAAGGCTTTCTCTTTTTCCTCTTCTGCCCTCCCAGCGTGTAGGCTGGGGGTGGGCAGAGCCTGGAAGTGGACAAAGCTGGCACAGCTGACCCCAGCTAACCCCAGGGATGTTCCACACTGCACAACATGTGCTCAGCAAAAAAACCCACAAGTGAGGGTTTTTTTTCTTTTAGGAAGACAGCCGCTGCTCAGTGATTGTCCACACCACTTGTTTTGTTTTGGGATATTTTCTTTTTCTTTTCTTTGCTTACTAAATTGTGTCTGTCTCAGCCCACAAGTTTCCTTACCTGCTTTCCATCTTTCCCCAGCCAGGGGTAGCCTGCTGTAGGCATATCAACAGGTAAGGATTACAGGAAGGGAGAGAAGAGCCATTTGACCTTTCAGCTGATCACAGGGGGTTCAGGATCACAGTTTTGACACTGGCATATAAATATCATCCAGTCCAAGGCAAAGGCCTGACTACTTTTATGTAATCCCAACCACTGCCCTAAAATGGAGCTTTTTGGTTCTTTTAATTTTTAAAGGTCAGTTTTATGAATCAGTAATAAGATCACCCATGGCAACATCATACTCACTGTTGTAACTTACGAAAAATACTCTATAAAACATATGCTCTTTTGATTACCACATTTAAGCTACAATAGTCCTCCAAGTATGCTGTGTTAGAGGCGACTTGTTCTGTTCTTTTAACCTAAAGTAAATGCTAGGAACATAATAATAAATATTAGAGGCTCTATTATCTTAGCAAAATTATGTAACTGATCACTTGCAAAACTACTTATGATTGGCACAATTAATTTGGATTCTCTTCTTCCCAAAAGAGTACTCTAGGTTTCCCTGGCAACCTTTAAAATGCTATGTGTAAATACAGAAACCTATCAGCAGACTATCACTTCAGATAACCCCACAGAAACATAAGTATTATGAACAACAATTAATTATTGTACTTGTTAAATGGAGGTTTTAGAAATGTTGAATAGGAATATTTCTGTAGTACCAAACTGCAGTAACAAGCTGCAAAGTGCCAGCTCTTTGGAAGAAACATATAATCATAGAATGGCTTTGATTGGAAGGGACCTTGACCCTGATCTAGTGCCCACCACGNCTTCAGATAACCCCACAGAAACATAAGTATTATGAACAACAATTAATTATTGTACTTGTTAAATGGAGGTTTTAGAAATGTTGAATAGGAATATTTCTGTAGTACCAAACTGCAGTAACAAGCTGCAAAGTGCCAGCTCTTTGGAAGAAACATATAATCATAGAATGGCTTGGATTGGAAGGGACCTTAACCATGATCTAGTTCCAACCAACCTGCCATGGGCAGGGACACCTTCTCCTAGACCCATTGCTCCATCCAACCTGACTTTGAACACTTCCACAAATACTCGATGTATTTCAGTGCCTCACCAAACTCACACTAAAAAACTTCTTCCTAATATCTAATCTAAACTTGCTCTCTTTCAGTTTGAAGCCATTTCTCCTCATCCTGTTTCTACATGCTCTTATAAAAAGTCTCTTTCCGTCTTTCTTGTAGGCTTCCATTGGATACTGGAAGGCTGCAATTAGGCCACCCCAAAGCCTTCTCTTCTCCAGGCTGAACAATCCCAGTCCTCTCAGCCTTTCCTCATGGGAGAGGTGCTCCAGTCCTCTCATCATCTTGGTGGCCTCCTCTGGACTCACTCTAGCAGGTCAATGTCCTTCCTATGCTGGGGACTCCAGAACTGGATGCAGTACTCTAGTTCCACATAGGAAATTGTAGAAGACATCGAAACCAGCTTTATCAGGGAATCAAGTCCCTGGTGAATGTGTTATGAATGCCACTTCTCTAGTACTGGTTAGTACAGGTATTCAGGCTGACAATTAGGATACACAGAATGCACTTTTATTTGTATTATGGTATCATCTCATGTGGAATTGCTGTAATGAATCCTAGCCAGGTGACGTTGCATGGGATGAGAGAAAAAGAGAACAAATTGTAGGCCATTGTGGTTGAAGCAAAGGTTGACACTCTACTTGAAAGGCATGTTTCAAGCCACAGCTTGCAATCTTTCAGGAGGGGAAAATATTTAACTCAGTCTTAATTGCAAATACTGGCAGAGACTTCTCCTTTTAAGCCATTGCTGTTCCAAAACTGAGATTCGGTCTTTGTTGTTGAGCACGATACTGTGCCTTGCAAAGAAATGCCTGGAAAAGATTCAGTCTTTGGCACCGTTTTCTTCCCACAACTTCTGCACTGAATCGGATAAAACATATTCACACAGTAACAGAGTAGTATGGGTCATTTCAAGCCAAATGTTGCAATATAATCTGAACCACATGGCAAAGAATTCCTGGGGAGGTGTGTCATGACAATTTTGCCTCTGAATAAAGTGGTATGAACAGTGAGCTTGCCCTCTCCTTGCATTACCCTTCCTGTATGTTTCCTTAATGGTATATACATTGCACAAGGCAGCTCAAGGTATATACAATTGCACCACAGCTTCATTAATAATATGTACTTGTTTAAGCATCTCTCACCTCAAGTCCATACATTTGACACCAACCTGCTTTTATAGAATCCTCTGCATATTGGAAGGGACTCACATGAATGATCCAGTTCAACTCCTGGACCACAGGAAAACCCCAGTTTAGTCAGGTTGCTGTAGTTTGAACTACTGATAAATTGTCAGGCAGTGAGTGGCTGGCTGAAGTGATGCTGTCAGGAGAGACAGGGGCTGTGGGTACCTGAAAGGTAACCACAGACATTTGGCACTTGGAAGAATGCTGCTCAGAGGCCTGGGTACCTGTAATTACTGTTCATATTACTGTGCTTTCTTATGCCAAGCACTTTCTTATCTAAAATAACGGCTCTGCCATGGCAGAGTATAGAGCAGAGAAATTATGCAAGCAGTGGATTGAAATAGAAATGCTTATTAAGAATGAATAAAAATTGTCTCTTAGTAAGTTTTGCTAAACTCACTGAAAATCATATATTCTGTGAGAAGATGAGTAAGACTACAAAGGAACCAAATCTATCATGTGGACAGGGTTTTCACATTTTCCAGTCCAAGCGGGTAAACACTAAACTGAATGGACATGACTGGGGAAATTCTTTATCTATGTAAAGTGGTTTATAGTAACATAATGACAGTAAAAAAAGATGCTTTTGAAGCACTGGTGGTTTGTGATCATAGAAATTGAAGTCACTGAATTACAATGCCTCATCTGAACCTGTTCCTGGGATGATATTAACACTTTGTAGAGGTTTAGGGCTGCATCACTGCGACGAAACTAATTTTTACATTCTCTAGCTTCTGTGCAAACACGTGAGATATTTCACATCTAAATCAAAGAGGGTTTCTTCTGGAACGAAGATCAAAGGCGTGAATGGGCAACAAATGTGTTTTACTTTCTCATGAAGATCCTGGTAACAAAAGCAGTCTCAGAAAACACACAGAAATTGAAAACATGACACATAAAGATAACTCTGCCTACAGTGTGTGTCTTTCTGAATGTTCATATATATATATTTTAAATTATTTTCTCTTTTGTCCCTCTCATAAGCAGTACAGTTTTCAGACTTTTTCTGTGTTGGTATCTACCAAGTTATTTTTACTTTTTTTTAAGTTCGTACATAAGAATATATTGCTTATCTCCGTCCTGCACCTTGTAATGAAGGGTGCAAATCCCTATTCACCTGGGGAAGTCAGAGGGAAAAATTTTTAACTTCTTAAATCTCTCACTAGTCCTTGAAATTTTCGAGTTACCACCTGCCAGACATTTTGGGGACTGCTTCATGTGAAAAATGATGCTAAAGCCTTCTAGTTTTCCATTATTTCCACTTGCCTAGGGAATACCTAGGAATCTCAGTCTCAGTGGTCATAGGAGCTAAAGGTTTATTATCTCCCTCTACCACAGATGAGCAGCATCCTGGGAGCAAACAAGAAGTCAGGCAGATGATGCTGCATCTTAGCGGATGTGGTGCTGGCTACAGCTACTCACCAGAGAACTTCAGGGGTGCTGTGAGACTCAGCACAGCCCGGGGTGTTGTCGTTATGTGTATAGCTCTTTCTAGCACATACCAGAGGCCAGAGTCTGGCAGTCTGACCCATACCCCTAGGCAAACCTACTATTTCAGCAGACATTTGACTTAGAGTTAAGTGCCTGGATCAAAATTCCCTCCTTATTCCCATTATGATGATGGTTTGCTACTTCTCTACAACAGCAAATCATAAACTACCTGAGCCTACCTACTGCATATGATAGGTAAGTAACAAGGTAGAACTTGAAGAAAATGCTATTTCTGTTCTTCCTTGCTACCTACTGTTGGGAAGGAGCTAGCAGGTAAGCAGCTTTTAATTTAATTTCACTCTATCTGATGCAAGGTGGACTAATCTGCATATAAATGTAATAATGTAAGTCCTTGATCCCTCCCTCTCAGACATAGAATATAGCCTAAAATATGGCTCTTAGTATCCAGGGAGAATAAAATTACCCTGCCCAAGGCTGGAGAGAAATAGGTATCTGGTGAAAAGAGCAGAGTGCACTAAAGCACTCCAGTTCACAGCTACTGTCCTCTGAACCTATATCCACATTCTTAGTATCTGTGAATCCAACAGTGTCACATTGTATTTACAGGTTGCCAGTGAAATTCAGTGTATAGGAGGATGAAAATAATTGCTCCAAGTGTTCTCACAGGAGTGGCTTCCATGCTGTATTAGAGGTAAGTATAGTGGTAATTCTTCCAAGTAAAAATGAAAGCCAGCAAGTACCTCCATAGCTGTTTCTTTCATTTATAAGCATATTGTTGGAGTTTTTGAATCATCAGCAAAACACAAACAAAAATAATAAATTTTAGTATTTTTCATTTTTTGAATTACCTCATTGTATTTTTTTTTTTTTTTTTAGGAAACAGCCACTGGCATTTCCTAAAGTCAAAGTTCTTCAAGGAGAACAACAAATAGTAAAGCAGAAGTTTCTGCAGGGGATTTTTGACTGGAAAACTGTATTTATTAATTATATGTAAATTTCAGAATATTTTGATGTCTTGATTTAGAAATCTGTAGAACTCACACTGAAAAATCAAATGTAAGAAATGCTTCATTTGGGAGAAGGTAAAGAGACTGCTGAATAGGTTATATTTGCTTATTTAAACATTCATATCACTCAGATTTGGGTCTTAAAATATAAATTACATGGTTGAATTAACCTGCTGTTGACTCAGTCTCAGCATTCATATTTGAAAAGAGTAGTTTTTCTCTGGCTGTATCTAAGTGCCTCTGAAAATATAAAAGAACCACCAAAAGTCCTCCACTTCAGACGAATTCTCCCTTTTCTCTTAATTATCCATCTTGGAGTAAAAGCTTGTGTTCTTGACCTACATTACAATTATCAGGTGTCTCTTCTGACTAATCCCAGACTAACCTTCTTGCTTTTGACCACTCTTCTCAGTTGTGACCCACTCTGGAGGTATAAATTCTATCGAAGTCACAGCTGGATACCTGCTCAGCACTGCCGACTATCCGGTCTCGTGGCTTCCTGGGATTTCAGTTCATGCTGCCTGACAGCAGCAGACGTGCACTTAGGGGAAAGGCTGGGTGTCTTCATGAAGAGCTTACTAAAGGAGAGGGACTGGAGGGGAATAGACCTTGCTGTTTCTGAAGCCTTTGTGAATAAGTGCCTGACTTTGGTAGCTGGCAAAGATGAAAACCAGACATGTTTCACAAGCAGCATGATGTTACTTTCAGGAAAGATTTCTTAAATCTTTCAACTTTCAACTGCAGCCTGATGTTTAATCTTTGTCTCAGTTCTTCTCTCCTTAAGGGCCATGAGACAGAAGGGTCCAGGAATCAAAAGCAAACTATTTTGTAAATAACTGGATTTTCATTAAGGATCAGCACAAATTTGTTAGGTGAAGTTTGTCTCTGATTCCTGGGGATTTGAAAATGTTAAAACTTGAACAGTCCTCAAGTTTACCATCCTATGTGCATGAAGTAATCTTGAAACTAGACTGGGAATGAGGCTTAACTCCACACTGGGCTAGTTAATTTCTTCCAGTTAATGGTAATAATATATTTTTTATTCTTGTATTTGTTTCTTGCATCTTTAGTTGCTGTCAGATATTGCTTAGAGGAGCAGAGGCCAAGCATACTGCTTTTGTATCTGGGGAGAACACAGTGACTAGGCTACTTGGTAAAAACCAGTAGTGCTAACTTAATGCCATAACCTTCTCAAAAAACCTCCTTCACCCCTACTTCTGCAGTTCATGGCAGAAAATTAATACTACATCATTCTATCATCAGTTTCATTCATAATCTAGTGAATGCCAAATAAGTTTATGGGAAAATTCCTACTGACTTTCAAAGGGTTTGATCGGATTCCTATAATGCTTTTCTTTGCAATAGAAATCTGTCAAAAAACAGGACTGTAAACAAACTGCTTTTTTAAACTTGCCTTTTTCAGTAGTAGTACCATTACTGCATGCCCTTATTTTAGCATACTGCAGAATACTTTAGTATGGACATGTTCATGTGTAGATGCACATTCCAAACAAATTAAGGAATTCAGCAAAATGAAGTAAAGATTGACAACACAAACAGAAGACACTTAAAATAATGCCATCCCTAGGGTCCTGTTCAGATTATGTGCCTAGCAAAACCCAACTCTGGCCTCCAGTCCCAAATTAAACAACGCAAGGTTAAATGTCAAGAAAGTATGTCCAAAATATCTGCAAATAGAAACTTATGCTGGGAAAGTCAGTCAAATGACAACTGGTAGGCTCCACTTCAGGAAAAAAGATACTTCAGCAGTATCTTTGGTGAAAGCTGAAAAGAGTTATGCTGGGTTTTTAAGGCAAAATCAATCCATTTACAACAAATGAAAGTTTCATTCAATATAACTTATACATCCAAAATTATAATTCTTTCTCCCATTACAATATGGGACAGAACCTAGAGAAAGAGGTCCAGGAGAGGTCAAAAGGAAGGCATCATTATTACTACAAACCTCTTCCAGAAATTCCATACCTTGTTCAGTATGTGTATGCACTTTTTCAAAGGAATTACTATCTGTTAATAAAAAAATCAATTCTCAGGTATTTTGGTTTTCCTTTGGTATTCAAGTGAGTCAATAAGTCTTTTTTAAAATTTCTTGCTGCCAAAACGTTAGTGATAGCCACAGACGTACTCTCTTTTGACAGGTCAGAAATTGAATGTTGGAGAAGGAGGGCTGCAAAAGTCTTGTACTTTTCTCTGCAATATCACCAGTACCATCATCAGGATGCTACCAAGAGGAGAAGGAGCACTTTAGAAACTTAAAGGCTGCCAAATAGGAGCATGTACTGGAAGAAGAGAAAATTATTTTAATTTACAGACATGAATTAACATACTGAGACCTGGTTCATTATAGTACATTTTTGCACCATTAATCCTGTAACATGGTCCAGTAATACAATTGTCTTTAAGGTTTCTATAAGATGTATTACAGTAAAAAAACCCAACAAAATGTATTTTCAAGATACCACCAGAGGAAGGCTAGATGAGTCTAGGGAGTTACTCCATCCTCTCCTACTGAAGAGAACATTAATGTGTTTCTTTAAAGCCATGCTCTTTAAAATGGAATGTTTTACATAATGTGATGGTTTTTTGCTGTAGCGACATCAGACTCAGAGGTTCTTCCCTGTCTATATAGTGCCTTCATCTTTTCTATATAGTGCCTTCATCTTTTCAGCTAACCCACTGGCACAGTATCAGTGCAGGCTCTGTTGCCTGTCCCTGAGGGTGTTCAAAATGCTACCAGCTGATTTACTTTCAAGGCCAAGATCAGTGGTGCTGTACCCAGACGGCTTCACTATGATGGTGTGCCCAAAGTCCTGTGAAAGTCTGGACAATTTTCCATCCAGTTCAACAGATCACTGGAATTGCTAAAGCCAGTACTTTGGTTTCAGCTTCAAACATAATATTAGTAATATCTAACAATCAATAATGTCAATTAAAATCAAAACCTCTTTGGAACTGGGATCCATATTCAGTGTCTGCACATGCTGAATTGACCACTGACACTTGCACAAAATCCCATCTATTTTTCTGAAGGAAGCCATTTGTCCTTGCTTTAGGTTAATGTGCAATGTATTCCTGTTCATGCCTAGTAGTAAAAAATCCAAGAAATCCATCTTTTTTTTTTTTTTTTGCCATTGCTGTGCTTTAACCCATCAGGCAGCTAAACTCTTATTCATAGCTCTTATTCTAGCCTATACTGATCCAGAAATAAACTGTGCCTTTTACTATATTTATTTATTCCCTGAGTGGAACTTAGCCTTAATTGTACTTGAGCGAGACCTTTCATAGACCTAACCACCATGCTGCTGTTGTCAGCCCACATCCTAATTCTGTGGGGTATATCTGACACCATTTAAAGCTATCTCATAAATATATGCCTTTAGCCTCAACCCCAATTCTGGACCTTAAAGCTAGCTCACAGGCTGAGAGGCAGAGACTCATCATCTACTGCCAGGACCCTGAGAGCACTAATAGTCCTTAAAGGTTCTGACCAGCCAACGCTGGCCAACCAATGCCCTGGCCCAGGATCCCCACTTCAGTCCAGTGGTGCTTTCAGACCCTACCCAATGAATTCACAGAAATTCCAGACTCCAGCTCAGCCACAGCCCTGTCCATGTCTGTCCACGGACCCTGTTGATTGATGCCTCAATCCACAAAGGACTTCCCAGCATGATTTTGATCCTGCCCAGCAACCATGGTGCTGTGTCCAGCCCTTACTACTCCCATCTGATAAGGCCAGAACCCTGACCAGCACAGTAACTTCCCTTGCCCCTGCCTCACTGCCATGAGTTTGTCTGATCTGGACCCTGGGCTGAATTTTGCTATTACTGCCTGGCAAAGCCCTTGTTCTGATAGTCCTATCATCCCTTGACTCCTGGCTCTGCATCCCTTGGGACAGTTTTTATCCAAGCTTCACCAGTCTGGTCAAATCCACCATCATATTAAATTCGCTTCATGCTCATTTAATCCCCTTGTTGCCTTCTCCAGTCACCTAGAAACAAAGACTAGACAAGAGTAAGGGAATAAAGGTAGGTATTTATTTGAAAGGCCTTCAAGGTACACCCTGGGGAGCCGGAGGCTGC
>VYZQ01040534.1:53808-64193 GCA_013400655.1 Mystacornis crossleyi | reverse complement strand
CAGCCGGAGTGGGGAGAACTCATCTCACTACGAGGCCGTGTTTTCTGCTGTTTTGTCCTTCTGCCCTGCCCTGCCTCCGACACCCCTTCACCGCTGCTTTTGGAGTTTTCGCTGTGCCATAGCACTGCGGGCACCACCCCTTGCCTGCCGAGGGGTCCCGGAGTCTCCGGCTGCGGCCTTGGAGTTCTGTGCATCTTGGCTGCCACCCGGGATTCTTTTCTGCATTCATCCTTGCCGTTCCAGCCTGCTGCTCCCGGGGAATCCTGCTAAAGCACCAGGACCGGCTGCCCAGGGGCTGCTGAAGTTTTCTCCCATCCCTTCCCGGCTTGGGCAAGTTAAGCTTTCCCCCGTGCTCCCCGACCTCGCTCTGGAGCGCCCCTGCCAGCTCCGGCCATCGCTGCAGCAAAGGGGAGAGTGCCTGACAGCCCCGGCAGCTGTCACTGGGGTCTGATTCGGAATAGTTCCGGAGGAAGGGGGTTACATTTTTTTTCATTCCGGGGTGGGAGGGGGACTCCTGCCTTCCTTAGTAGACACCTGTCCAAACCAGGACACTCAACAAACCATATCCATATGTAAAGTCACCTTTGGTAATGTGCATTTGCTGTCTCTATAGGTCTCATCATCATACATCATGTGTCATCCATCAACACAACCATCTTCTCACTGCTTACTCTCCAAGAACCTTACACTAACTCTGACTCCAGTACTAATTATAATACAGCCTCAAAGCAACAGAGGTTCTTTGTCCACAGCAGCAGCAGCATTCAATTAACCTCAAATGCCTTTCAGAGACCTGCAATACACAAGCTCTGGTTACTTTAGTTTCAAACTTCAGTCCCAGATCTGATTGTGTCCCAGATTTAAACAGTGGTCCATAACCTCATCCCCACACCCCACCCATCAGCAACTGGATTCACCCTTCTCTTGACTGTTTTCAACTCAACCTCCAGTTCTTCCCACACAGCTACAGTGGCCTGGCAGAGATTCATGGATACTTGGGTGTACTTGAGATGTTTTTCCAGGCTACGGATAGAGGGAAGGCATAAAGTTCACCTTGCCCAGCTTATTGGATTCCTTTGAGTTACTAGCTCCTTGTGACCCATATAATGTTTTTAATAATTCGTCCTGAAAATTCTTTGATTTCTAAAAGTAGAAATAGAGTGATATTGCATATAATAAGGGAAGTAGAAAAGAAAAAATCAGGAAATTCCAATTCTTTGCCAAAAACTTAAGGATTGATGCCTGCTAAAGCTCTGCTGTGCCAGCCATGGCTCTTGTCTTGCTTTCCCAGAAGCCAGAGATGGCATATGCACCTTACAAACTTTTAAGTGCTTGTGTGTGAATTAAAAGGTGAAATTCTAAGAACACAGTTTTTGAAATATAAATGTTTAACAGGTAAAGGAAAGCAGATGGGAAGGAAATCGTGAGTGTGTTCAGATCAAAACCATAGGAGCATCAGATACTCTACCAGTTGCTGCGATGTTGACCTTAATAAAGCTATGACAACTCACACAAGCTGAGCTCTGCACCACAGGGCAGGGAGAGTGGTAATGGCTTTGAACTGTATGTTTTCCACTTCTCCATAATGCAGGCTACAGTTATGTCAGATGTATATAAATTGCTCAGAATGAAGAAATAGAATGAAAAAGAATATTGCACTGGGGAGAAAAAAAGTGTAATAAGAGTTACAAGCATGTCTTGGCTCTGATACAGTAAAATAAAATGAATATTTAGTATAAATGTATTATAATTTTTGCCTACTCCCCCAGTCACGGACCATCTAGAAAAGCATTTTCCAACATCTCATAGAGAGCCATTACTTTAAAACTTTCACCGTAAACTGGAAAATCCAACATATTTTGATAATAACAGATGGTTATGAAGTGAATATGGAGCTGTATGTCACTCCTGGGGCTTTATGGCTATTTAGAAGCTACTTGAATTATACGCTCATGGTTAATAACACCAGCAAAGCCACTCCAGTTAATTACAGCATTATAGTTACTCCATGGTTCCCTATTATACTTTAAGTTGCAGTAAGAAAAGGGCAAGGATATAATCCCTCCAAAGACATTGTACTGCCCTTGTTAAAAAGACTGAAAAAGCTTCATAGCTGCAGACAAAATGTAAACCCCAGTATGGAACAAGAGATACTCTTTAATATCTCTTGCACAGAGCAGCTGAATTGACAGTAATTCCAGTCTGGCCAGATAGCAAACATTCTACTGCTTCTCATTGTGGGCTAATAAAATGCAGTGTTGCCTCTTGCCTAGAGAAGGGAGGGAGGAAATGGGATGTGTAATGAGTACGCAGAAAGGACTCTCAGGAAGCTTCAAGCTGTCTCCAGTTTAATTTGGCTTTTACTCCTGATTTCATCTCATTCTCTACATTCTTGTCTATTTTCATTTCATTTTGAAGGAGAGGAAACATAAACAAAGCCAAATACACTAGAACGGTTTGTTTATGAAATAATTCAGACAAAGCGAAATAAAGCTATTTCACTAAGAAAATCTTAAGGCTTTTTAAAGAGACCTTTTTGTCATCAAGGCTGTAAATTATTGACTTAGATTTTTCATTAAAAGGGCAAACTCTTTAAAAGTAGGCTTCATTTCAGGTGAAATAAACTCCATGACTAAAAATGGAATTGATAGCCCCCAAAAAGCCTTAAGTTCTTAAAGTTTTTAAGTATCTTAAAGTTCTTAAGATACTTTTCTGCTCCTGTTGACTCAATACACCCTGTAGACAGTGGACCAGCAGTGGTTTTCTACTGTGTCCCTTGCCCACCTCTAGATCCTATCTTTAGACTCCAAACTCAGGAGTGGAGAATGGCAGAACATTATCTGTGGATCAGGGATAAGATGGGGGGGTGGTGGGGAGGTTCTGTGAATTAATCTTGGAAATGCTATTTACATCTATATCAGTGGGATTTTTTTTTAAGAGATATTATGAAATCTGTGCTTTATCCCAGGGTGAGCCAAGCTTTCCCTGGATACAGTGTCTCTGTGATGAGGAGCTTGTTCTCACCTGCCTTGCCACACTTACAGAGTGGCAAAAGCTGCAGTCTCGCTCTTGCCTCTCCCTTCACATGCCAAGCTGTGTGCTTGAAGTGGTTTAGTTACTTCAGAAAAAAGTCTAGGAAATAATGCCATCTTTCCATGTAGTAGCACTGGCATTTTAGCAGCTTGAACATTGTACTTGGCTAGGATATGGAGTCATTCCTCAGTATACTGTATAAATATTTCAGAGGCCTTGATTGACAATAGGAAAGTTCTACCTAGACCTGCTAATAAAGACAAGTCTTATTTTCAGCATCTTACCAAACTACAGGAGGTATATGTCTGATCCTTTGGAAAGGAAACCTGTGAAAAATGTAAATAATCCAAAAATTCTAAAATGTCTCCCTCATCTAAATAATATTTTAGAGTGTAGCTGTATTTAAAATTGCACATTAGTGTTATAGATGAGTTCCAATTTATTAAAATGTATACATTAGTAAAACTGAGGGTGAAAAACTCTGGATCATAAAATCTAGCATATGTTGAAGCTGGCATCTTAATTCTAGCTCTAGTACCAGCTGTGGAATCTATGCCTTTGAAGTACTCACAGCTGGGGCTGAAGCTCCTCTCTGCAGACAAAGAAATACACTGTCTTAAAACACTGCCTTTAAATTTGCTGTAGTTTAGTTGGAACTTGACTTGAAGAGTTGTTTCTCAATGCAGGGAGACATCTCTATATCTACTTTAGAGGCAGGTGATACAATATCTTCAGTCTCAGATGTAGTTAAAACCCACTCCCACAGCAAAAGTAAGCCACTAGCTTTAAAACACAGGTTGAAATTCAGTTTATAGCTATGTTACACTGAGGCACAAAGACCCTGGCTTAAATTTGAGCTCCTTTCCCATGGAAAATGTCATTTAATCAATTGCAATAATTCTAATGTACCTATAGCCCTCCTATTTGACTACCTGTGCCTGAAACTTAGCAGGATTTTTTCCAGAACAAGCAGAAAATAGGATCTCTGGGTTCAAGCTCCTTGGTTTAGGACAGCAGGGCATTCTCTGCTGAGCTGCCCCTACCTGCAAGCACTTCAAAGGAGCAGTCGCAGCAGGGGCTGTGGCTGAAACCAAAAGCAGTGGTTTGATCTAGCATGGGAGATTTCACCAGTCTTCAGCCTCAAGGGCAACGTGTTCATTTAAAAAATGTATTTTAAAGTGATATATTGCATGGCTGTTATTAGACCTTGAAGAGAGTAATCGCAGCTACGTGTTCCTTCCCTCCGGTCAGCTTTGTGAGAAAATGAAATGAAAATACAGAAAGGAGGATGAGTGCACTGTTCCAGAAACTCTGTGTTAACCCCATTTCTGTACTGCACTCCAAGAGAGAGTATGTGGAAGGGCGAACCACAAAGGTTGTTTGTGCTCTTTGATGTTATTTTGTGATGTACAAAGAGAGTTCCATTTGAGATATTATTTTCATTTGTGGTCTTAGTTAAAAATATCAGGAATAATGTGTTATGTCTTTGCTTTTTGTACCAGATGACTGCAGCAAGGTTTTGAGAGATTTTGGGAATATCTTTTGCTTGAGCATGAAAGAGAATTTTGACTGTAACATAGTTTAAGCCCATGGATTTAAAGCTGTTATTTGAATAGATTTCCATGTTAGAGGGAATAAATGGCTTTATTTTTCTTATGATAGGAGAAGAAATATGTGCATCTCTTATTTTATATTATTTTGCTAACTATAACTGTGATATGATACATGCTAAGTGACTTTGTACATATGGGATTTTTCCACAAAAGTTATACTGGTCAGGTCCACAGGCATGTGTTTTGCTGCCATCTGAAGGAACTACAGTAGTTCCTTTGGTGATTAATGAGTTTCTGTATTTATAGAATGTGTGTCATGGTCTAAATTAACACATGACCATTGTTTTGGATTTTATTAAGCATTCAAAATTATAGACCTACACTGTGTGAGTCCTGCCACTGATCAGTCATGGAATCATCAAATACTCTATGTTGGAAGGGACCCACAATGATCACAGCTTAAAAAACAAGGTTAGGCTTGGCTGGAGAGCTGTCTATTTATGTATTTGACACCTATAAAAGCTATAAAAAAGTATATATAAACCTGTAAAGACCTCAGAAATGGTTCTTGATTTTCTAATTAGTGTTTGCCACTTCCTCTTTGTAGGTCCGGGCCCCAGTGAAAGTCTAACTTCCTTAAAAATGAAGTGTGCTTTTGTGATAGCTCAGAGAATAGTTTTTAATGAAGTCTTCTCATTTAGCTAAACCTGAGCACTCCCTTTCCCCATCTGAAGAGGAAAAAATCTGCAAGTGCAGTATAGGTATCATTTTTCAGACAGAATGACTTGATATTGGGTATTATACACAAGCCTTTTGTTTTGCTGTAAAGAGCTGACTGGCATTACCTGCCAGAACACAATTTGGTACTAGGTTATTGTGTCAGGGCTCCTACATACACACAAATTCCACTTCACGCATAAAACCTGCCTTCATGTCTTTAATTTAGTTACTAGAGGGACTTCAATCAAGGTAAATCTGCTAGAGCTGGTTTTGTGAGAGCCTTTCCTGCTCATGGAGGTAAATCTTCCAAGGTTGCTTTCACTGAGCAGTGAGCTGCTGTTGGTATGTTACTCTCAGTAGTAACCTGACTAGTTTAAGCTGAGTTAGCTGTTTCTTTACAGGTCATGGTAGCTGTAGGATGTTTCTGCAGTGACATTTTCTTGGTGTCTGGGGTGTCTAAAAATAACCACAAGAGAAAATGAAGTAGAGGCTGAGCTTTTCTACAGAAAAAAAAAAAGTTTTCACAGATCCTTATAATTCCCATTGGGGTGGTAGGTAGAATCTGCAGGTCCCCTGTTCTCTGTGGAAATGTGAGGTGACCCTGACTGGATCCAAGTCTGAGCAAAAGAGCACCATACCTTGAAAGAATCTCACTAACCCACCCCCTCCCCAAACTATGACCTCTTGCTGCTGCCAGAAAAAACATTTTCTGAAGTATGGCTTCTGTTGTAGTCTCTGTGACATGCAAAACCTGAGGGTTCTGCAAATTTTTTAGACAGGAAATTACATGGCCTCCTGTATGTTCCCTGAATTTGAGTTCTTCCCTGAAGCCAACATATGAAAAAAGTGAAATGTGGTTGTGCCCCTGGATGAAAACTACAAATTAGCAAAATTCAATACTTGAAGCAAAATTACTGTTCCCTGAACTGCACAGTCCCTGCACCAATCACAGGGTGCATTGCTCCATCCAGCCCAACTCTGGGAATGTCAAGGACATTAAACTAAGTACAGGATGTGATAACATCCCTTCTAACATGATGTTAGAAGAATGGGAAAAGAATAGGAAAAAGGAACTACAACATAATAGAATGTGCATATACATATATGATTCATCCTCATAGACAAGATGCATGTGAGTTAGACACATGGTCAATAAAGAACATTGAAAACTGGCTGAATATCCAGGCCTGAAGGGTTGTGATCAGTGGCACCAATTCCAGCTGGAGGCCAGTCACTAGTGATGTACGACAGGGGTTGATGCTGGGGCCAGTGGTGTTTAATATCTTTGTTAGTGACCCAAGTGACAGAGTGCAGCCTCAGCAAGCTTTCAGGAGATGGAAAACTCGGAGGAGCTGTTGATACAGCAGTCAGTTGTACTGTCATTCAGAGGGACCTCAACAGGATGGAGAAATGGGCAGAGAGGGAACTCACAAAGCACAAGAAAGGAAAATACAGACCCATGCATATGGGAAGAAACAACTCCTTTCACCAATCCATGCTGAGTCTGGAAACCAGCCTGGCAGAGAAGGATCCAGGAGTCCTGGTGGACGCCAAGCTGAGCATGAGGCAGCAAAGAAGGCCACATGCATCCTCAGTATTGCCAGCAAGGATGAGGATGGTGAGTCAGCACCAGTGAAGCCCATCTTGAGTATGGAACTTAGGGCTAAGCAGTGAAAGAAAGTGATGCACTTGCTGGAGTGAGTCCAGTAAAGGACCATGAAGATGATTACAGGACCAGAGTATCTTTCATGCAAAGAGAGCCTGAGAGAGCTGGTACTGTTTGCTCTGGAAAAGGGAAGGCGTGGGAGGGATCTTATCAGTGTTCATAAGTACCTGACAGGAAGGAGTAAAGAGCCAAGCTTTTCTCAGTAGTGTGCAGTGACAGAACAAAAAGCAATGGACACAGACCAAAATACAGGAAATTATGTTTAAATGCAAGAAAAAACTTCCTCGCTCTGAGGGTGGTCAAACGCCGGCACAGTTTTCTCAGAGTCTCTATCCATGACGGTATTCAGAACTCAACTGGACACAACCCTGGACAACCTGTTCTAGGTGATCCTGCTTGAGCAGGGAGGGTGGATGAGGCAGCCTTCAGAGGTACTTTCCAGCCTCAACCATTCTATGATTTGTTCGCTTACATATTGCATGAAATTAAAGCTTTCCAACTGTCAAAAATACATTTTTGTGTTAGTAATCAAACCATGTGTTAAAGGAATTAAATTATGTTTAAAGGAAGGCCCTGTGTGGTGGCTCCCATCATTTGGGAGCACTGAAGGAAACATGGAAAAACCCATGGAGAAAAGGCAATGTGGAAAGGCAGTCAAAGGGTAGAGCAGGAGAAATATAAATGAGAAAGAAGGTAAAACATTAAAGTCTGAGACACAAGGATCTAAAACAAAAGACTGATTTGGGGAGTTATTACCCTTTGTCAATTTTAGTAATTGCTCTCAATTACCTAAGACATGTTTTGAAATAAAACACACATTCCTGGCAGCATATGAATTGCTCTGTTCCTTATAACTGAATTGGTTTGCAGCAAAGGGAATACATTTCAGTGCTGAATATTTCCTTTCTGTGTGTGTGCTGTTGAATCCTGATGCAACACATACATTCCCAGGCAGCTGGTATGAGTCAATGTGCTTTAGATGTTTGCTACAGGGAAGAGGGTGGGGATGGATAAGTGCAGCAAGTGGACAGTAATTTTGTGATGCTACCCAGAAGCAAAGATACCCTAGAATGAAGATAAAGGGATTACATCGATGGTACGCTGTTGCAGCTGCAGTTTAAGTGGTGTAAGTCAGGTAACCTGAGCAGAAGTTCAGGTACTCATTATGGGTAAAAGGCAAGATGCCTCATAGTAGAAGAAAGATGGGTCACCTTGTTAGACAATTAGGTTTTCTTTGGGTAAAATATCTCAAGAGAAAACACAGAAGTCCCTTTCAGTCTTTGCCTTTCAGTTCTGTCTTAATATTTTTGCAAGAAGCAGACATAAATTTGGAGAAGTATACAAGGAAAAAAAACACATGAAGAAAGTGAAAAGTTGTTGAATCCATCTCCCAGATGAGTTGTTCACTTTGAATGCTTACACAAGAGAAGTATTTTTAGGGATAATGTGACACAAGAATAATTTTTAAAGTCCATTTATTACCCATGGAAAAAATCCATTGGCTCCAGATTATTTAAAACATGTTCTCAGAGCTATCCACTAATATATAACTCTGGAATTGCTTTGAAAAACTTTTTGTACAAAGGCCCCAGTTGAAAAGAAACACAGGAGGCAGTGTTTCACAGTGAAGGACATCTGAGTGGGATTTGGAAAGCCCGCATTCCTTGCTAGGACGTGCTACTGAATTCCAGATGTCCTTGGGTTTGGCCATGCATTCAGTGTATTTTAACTGGCTTCAAAATCAAGGCTCAGCTTTGTTGCCCTGCTAGAAGTTCCTACAAGCTGACTCTAGAGTGCTCTAGTTTTTCCCAAGTATTGGAAGATCCTTAGCTGCTCGTGTGTAATTTGTGACTTCACTTCCTCCCATGGACCCCCTCAGCACTGGCATGATTTGCACGGGGCTGATAGCTCTTTAGCCTTCTTTAAAAACCTGAAATGCCCTCTTAGAAAGTCAGATCAGTTTTATATACTCGGTATTTGGAGGTTTATACTCGGTTTATATAGAGGCAAGTGTAGTGGAATTAAAGTCACCCTTCAGAAATCATCCTGGAGGGGTTATTTGAGAACTAGGAGACAAAGTAGAACATGGCAGTTTCAGAACGGACAAAAGTAGAAGGCAGTAACGGATTAGAAGATGTGGAAAGACTGTGAGACTGCCATTTAACCTTTTAGCATGAGTGAAGCATAAAATTAGCGTCAATAAATGGATGCAAAAAGAACTGAGTATTGAGTACCAAAGAGAGGTTGGCTAACCTTCAGGTACAATACTTACTCCTTGCTCATGATTCCTGAGTCAGGGAAACGTATATCTTCAAAAGAGTCTGTGATGAAAAAATAAATATACTGTTTATTTAGAGACTTAAATCTAGATGTATTCATTTTCAGTAGTTTTTTGTCTTTTTTTTTTTTTTCAGAATAATTTTTGCTAAACTAGAAAAGAACTTATCTTGAATTATACTCTATTCTAAGGAGAAAATGCTTAAATTTTGGCAGGTGTTAATCTGTTTGAACATGTGATGATGACTATGAGCAGCATCAGAAGGTGCTTGGCGTGATCATGTTTTTAAAAGTGGCCTGAATGAAATCTCCATTTGTACATGGACAAATTTTCATTTATTGCACACACTGTTCTACCACTACCATCTTTCCAGTCAGTAATGGAATTTGTACATATAGATCTGTGTTTATATGAGAATTTGGGAAGTGAAATCTAAATTTAAAAAAAAAACAAGCAGAAATTTTGAAAAGTATCTCTGAAAACCAAATCTAAATATTATGGGTCTGTGAAACTCCTTGGTTACAAAAGAGGGAATTAAAATATGTATATATTGACACACACACACACACAGAGTTTTTAAAAGTTTGGATTTTGAATTCTTCATTTTGTTGAAGAAATCTAGAATTCTAAAACCTTCAGAGTTGTTTCAGAGTTGTCAGCTCTTGTATTGCCACAACTTTAAAGCTGGTGTCTCAATCAGTTTTCCAATTGTCTGCTTGTGTCTGCCTGATATTTCCTAATAGAAGCCTCAGTAGTCACGTAATTTAGACATAAAAATGGAATTTATAACTTTTCCATTTACTCTGTCTCTATCACTGTCCACTGCCATTACTTTCTCTCAGCTTAATAACTGCAGTGAGAGTGAAAAACAGTCTTATTGTCTGGTCGCCTAATGTGCAGCAGCTTGTCAAATGGCAGGGACTTGCAACTGTATGTGCATCAACTGTTTCTGAGATTTCTATTATTCTCACCTATTTTACATTTTCTTTTTAAATTGTCCATAAATCCACAGACAAAAATTCTTAACCTTTCTATTTACCCATGAGTGTGCACATTCAGTTTAGTTTAAAATACCTTGACCCAGTTTTAGCTATTGCTGCATGGTATTGGTAGTGAACCAATAGTAGGTTAATTT
>VYZQ01040534.1:7083-32052 GCA_013400655.1 Mystacornis crossleyi | reverse complement strand
AATATTAAAATGCATGAAGAACTCTCCAACAAACATGTTTTGTCCTTTGCTTCCCTTTGAAACTTGTTATTCATCATCCTTTTCTCCTTTTGATGTCAAATCAGAATTTAGGCTGGCATTATAATCATGAAACATCTGGAAATTGTAAATCCAGAAGCAAAACCCTTGATCTGAGTAATTAGGAGACCAGGAAATTCCTAAACATTGTGTTTTTTCACTTTGGCTGTCATATCTGGGAAAAAAAAGTATTTTTATGTTTCTTACACCCTAGTGACAATGTTCTCATGAGGACATTCCTTCCTACCATCACTTTTTTGCAGAAAACATACCTTATAGTAGTGGAAGCTGATTCCAGTTTTTCAGAAACTATATTTGCTGCTTAATCACTGACTTTAGTGTTAGAAGACTGGGTTCTTAGAGTGCACACCTCTGACTCCACCTGTGCAGGACTCTTTGATCCTGCTGTCTCATTTTAATATTTGCCAAAGCTGATGCACTGGACTTGTAGAAGAAGCAGGGCAGACTTAGATGTAGATGTAAACTTCTTATTATTTACAAAGAAATATTGGCTGTTTTCTATTTTAAAATCTATCTTAAGAAAACTGACGACTGACTNGATCTGGGAGTGATTCATATTTGAATTTAATAATAGAGCGATGCAATAAGCGATGCAACCTCATTTTCAAAACAAGATTAGAGACCTTCATCAAATAAGTGACATCTTGTTCCCAACACAGCTTGTGGCAAAACTGGCAAATGCTTAAGTAGGAAACATATCTAGTAAGGTCTGTATATTAATACTAGGCCTGAAGTTACATCAACCTGTTTGTCAAGGCAACCAGAGGTGGGAGGTGAGGGACAAAGTAACACTTCTTCCTACTTGCAGTGTATTTGTGGGGGGTTTCTGAAATTATGGGCATGTATGAACTGAAAAACATATGTAACAGTTCTTATAGCTTTCTAAAGACTAAAGAAGTGTATTCTGGAGTAACATAGTAAATCTCTGACTACATTATAATCATATAGATATTCTATATCTACATTACAACTGTTTAAGAATGTCTAAGGGAATCTTAATAATTTTTTTTTCTGAAGATGCTGCAGTAGAACAAACTGGAAAATTGAAACCTGCATTTTCATAAGAAAAACCTGAATTAAAATATCTGATGCTATCACATGACCAGTCCAATTCTAAGGGCAGTTGTCTGTCAAGAAAAGGGCAATAAAAAGTTTGAGCTCTGCCACCTGATATCTTTGATACTCTGGGTTTAGTTAGTGTGTAGCATCTCTAAATCTCTCATTTCATACTCTTCCTTCCTCCATTACTCACTCTATTGTGTCGCTGATACGTCATGGAGCTACAAATAATTGTAACATGACATTCATCATTTACCAAGTGGGGCCACACGTATCTGCAGTGGACTAGGGAATGGCGTACAAGAAGCTTCTGGCACAGCTATGTGGATAGATCCTTGGAGAGCACATCATAACTTTAAAAAATGTATATTAAATTCTTCCTATTTTTAATTGCATGCTAATTTTAATTATTAGTAGGATTTCATTGTGTTGAATCATTCTTCAGAAAAGAGTGAGATTCAGCTATTCATGCAGGATTAGAGGAATTTCTATTTATTCACAGATTTCAAAACAATCAGGATAAATGGGTATTTCTACAGGGAAAAAGTAATAGCATTTGCAATGTCTCTGGAAATTAATTAAAACTTCTCATAGGTAAACTAATGGAAGCAAGCAATGGACTGTGAAGACCCATGTTTTTAATGCATGTCCAGAGCACGGTATTGCTGGGTATTTGAATGTTGTCCCAGTTGAATGATCATTATTACGAAAATATTTAAAATTGCCTTTTAGCCACGCAGGAGCACTCTACTCTTCATTTTCACTGGTGGGGGATTTGAGCATTGAAAGACTTAATTCTGAGTCAATTGCTATTGCAGACCCATCAGAATGGAACTCCTTCTTGATGGAATCACCATAAGCTCATTGCTTTGTGTTTTGTCTCTGCAACATATCAAAAGGAAAGCCAGACTATTCATTTGATCTAATTTAATCAATTTCTAGGGACACAAAGCTAAGTTAATACAGCAATGGGAACCATGTTTTCAGAATTTTTCAGACTTATTTATATAATTATGAAAGCAGAGGTGCATCTAAATTTCATCTGATTTACTTTTATGTTTTAATAGATTTTCTTTAGACTTATATGCAAGAATGGAGTGGGAAATGTAAATAAAAATACACCCTTTTTAATCTCAAAGGGAAAGAGATGCCATTTGGAATAGAAATTTACTGGCATCAAATAACTGATAAACTTCTGAGGTCACACAGTTCCAATTTTCTACTCTGATAACTGCAAAACTCTGGAAAGTTTAAAGAAGTGACAAAATTGTCATGTACTGCAAAGCAAATTAATTCTAATTAGTGCTAATGGAAATCTGTGAAATTTGTGCCAATTGTTGACAAGCAGGATGGATGTAACAGTTAAAACTCTTCCAATCTGAAGTCAGGATTAAACAATTATGCATTCACTAGGTTATGTAGCTATCATTGTCAAGTTTCCTTTGTGAAAAAGACATTCTCTTTTAGGGGCTATCCATAAAAGATTTAGAATTATAGAATTAACCTCTTTCCTCTGTTGAGAAGTTACCAAACTGAAAGGTGAAGACAGGTATTGCACAGAATTCATAAAACTATAATACAGTACAGCGAGTTTAGAGATCAGGTGGCTAAGGCCTCTTCAGTCCTAAAATCCATTATAAGGGAGGCAGGCATTCTACAGGCTAAGTGAAACCAGAGTACAGACTGAAGTAAGATATTTCTTTCATCTGAAACACTCTTTAAGAAGACTGCAAATAATCACTGCCTTGACAAACCTTGTTGTTTCTCCCCCCAGTGAAACTGGTAGAATCACAATTTTAGCTGAAATGTCGCTTTATCTTGCCAAAGCATATTTGCTCATGTAGTGCACCTGCTTCATCACTGATGTCAGCTGAGCCCTGGATAGGGCAATTTCTAGATAAACACTACTGCAGAACCAGCCACATAGTACAAAACTTATGAGCAATTGCTCTTTTTCTACCTGGAAGAAAAAAAAGGAAAAGAAACAAGTGGGCTTGAGAAAGTAAGGCTGTTAGTGCAGCATTTTCCAGAATTATGGGGCAGATGTTAACCACCCAAACCACCAGTATTAACATATTTTCACTGCTGAAGTGGCCCGCAGGAAGTCAGAAACCTTCTCTGTCCTCTCATGCACCTCACATATGTGTATGTGCCTGGGTGGGGTCTGACCTGGTTTGTAGGATTCAGTTAGAAAAATTAGGTGTCATGTGAAAGGACTTGCAGCTTTCTGCACATAGACTGGGTAACTCCCCAAAGGTGGGAGCTGCCTTAGTGGTAACATGATGCCCCTTCTGAGAGGTTCTGGCAGATCCCTGTACGCAGTAAGCAGCAGGAGTTTTACTCCAAATACCACTTCTTTCTAATATCTTTGACAAATTCTCAACAGTAAAAAAGAAAAACCCAATCATCTCAGTTCAGTGAAAGGTCTTTCAAATATGAGCTTGTGAAGTAATGATTCATATTTACAGAAGTTTCACTGATAATCAAATTATTAACAGATTTGTGCTTGAATATGTTATAAAACTAACGATAAAGTATTGAATAGTGATAAAGTGGAATTTTGATTTCAAGTATCAGAGTCGTTCTCATTTTATAGGTCCTTTTCCTTTCCCACTCACATTGCCTCTTGTGTACTTTTTCTTGCCTAACTCCCTGCCTACGTAGAGGTGTCACTGAGTGCTGACAAGGACAGTGAACATCAAGCCAAGGCAGCAATTCCAGCCTACTCAGCTCTCTGCTGTAGTCTGCATTCAGGTATAAGCCTAAGAAGACTCTTCCAAGCAGCTTAACATGTGAGTTAGGTTCCCTTAGGCTTGCATCTAATTATTAACATTTGTCAAGTATGCATTATTACACACTGTCCCGCTGCACCACCTTGTGCCACAGACTTGGCCTGGGCTAGTGTCCAAGCATCACACTAACACTGTAGCTCCAACTTTTTTGCTTTGTTGTTGTGCAGTGCCCCAGACGGTTTATCAACATTCAGTGACAATAATGTTATTGAATCATCATTTGGGACTCCCAGAGGCCATCTTAACTCACCCCCTGCTCAGCTAAACATGGAGTGACTGCATTGCTCTGAGCCATGTCCAGTTCAGTCCTGCACACCCTGTGTGCTGACCACGAGCAGCAGATGGACACCCTGCCCTGCCACTGGCCACCCCCTTCGCAGGGCCCTCAGGAGCAGCCCTCAAATGTCCCCCACCTCAGGCCACCCTGCAGGGAGAGGATTCCACCTCAGCTCTCAAGATGCAGGTCAGCCAGCATCCTTGTGGTAAAGCAAGTATGAAAATAGTCCTGATTAAATTTAGTCCGGATTAAATCTAGTCCTGACCAAAGTAGCATAAGGTGGGAAGATTGTGGAGCATCGTTAGGCAAACCAGTTCATGCCCAGCCTTCCTCTGTGTCCTGCAGTGGCAACTCATTGTGCTTGGGAGAACCACAAGTGTGGCTTGTTGGCTGAGAAAAAAGCACCTTTCTTTTGTGCTCAGAGGAGTTTAAACAGCTTATTTTCAAGACATATGGGAAACTGTTCACTGAATCATAGAATTGCTAATGTTAGAAAAGACCTTTAATATAGACTACAATGTTTAACCCAAAGCGGCAGTGTTCACCACTAAACCATGTCCCCAGGTGGCACAACTACATGTTTTTCAAACACTTCCAGGAAGGGCGACTCCATCACATCCATGGACAGCCTGTTCTGGTGCAGAAAGTTTTCCTAATATCCAATCTAAACCTCCCCTGGTGCAGCCTGAGGCCATTTTGTTTTGTTCTGTCACTTGTTACCTGGGAGGAGAGACCAATCCCCACCTGGCTACAACCTCCTTTCAAGGAGTTGTAGAGAGTGATAAGGTCCCCCCTGAGCCTCCTTTTCTCCAGATGAAACACCCCCAGCTCCACTCAGCTGCTCCTCATAAGAGAAGCTCCAGCCCCTTCGCCAGCTTTGTTGCCCTTTTCTGGACAAGAAGTTCTTTCCATTTTCCTGGTTTTACACTATTTATTACCACTGTGTAATCACCTAGGTAGCAATGTGTCTCCCCTAAGCAGAAAGATGCTGCTGATAATTCTGAGTTTGATTAATGGAATGTCAATTTTGTTTACTATTACTTGTTCTGTGTTGTACTCTGCAAAAGCGTTCTCCTGAAATACTGTTCATCCAAATTCTGTCCAGCTTCAGGGACTCCAGGGTCTGCCAGCTTCTGGCTGGCATCAGTTCAGTAGTGTGGAGTGCTCTGCAAAAGGCACAACCAAAGTCCAACTCATTCTTCACTTCTCCTTTGGATTTGCTCTGGAGAGGGAAAGAGAGATAATTAAGCAGAAATAATGTGGAGTGATCCCTATCCATGTGTCTTTGAATGTAAATTATCCTCTGCAAGCTGGAGAAGAGATTTTCATATCATCTTATGTCAAAGAAAGAAGCACAGGCCCAGGCAGGATATATACCAAATTAAACCTAAAGTTAATTCCAGCACTAAAAAACAAATCTAAATCTGCTAAGATTTTTCTGTTGAATTAAAATAACATTTTTTTACTAATTAATTAATGCTAGGTCTAAAATATGATAGTTCCTATAGATTTGTCTTTTAAATAGCCATTAAGAGTAAAAAGATAATATGGAAAAGTGACAGAGAATTAATGAACAGAGATTTTCGATCCCACAGACCAATGTTCAGACTATTAAAATAAACTGAAATACTGCATAATTTAGGATGTAGGCTTAAAATAATCAATTTCAAAAATTAAACAGAGTTGAAGGGTTAGTAGGAATTTATTAGAGTTGAACAGCATATGGCATTTTTGAAGAAATTTATATTATGCTATGTAAGGAATGTTACTGAATTAAATTTAATGAGCAAAGAAAATGTACTCATCTTTATGGTTCCCAGTGATGGCACGTAACCTGAGATGAAAGAAAAATAAATGGGCTTCTAGAAGTCCTAGTAATTTTTGCCTAGATTCCTCTTACTTTATTTCAGCCATCAAAAAAGATAGAGCTATAATCTAAGGTAGTCATTCAGGCTTACTGTGTAGCCAGTGGAGAGAAAGAGTTATCTCCAGAGAGCTATTCATTCCATCTTAACACAGATGAGACGAATTACCTTTTTTCAGTGTCCATCTTTCTTCTTTGAATACAGAGCAGTGTTGATGGTTGATTTAGACTAAGAATGTGATTTATTTCTCCAGTCCTTTTTTCTCCAAAATATAGATGTTTAGTGTAAGGACTGGGCTACAACAATTCAAGGCTTTTAATATTTTTTGACTCTGGAAGGCAACCCAGTGAGGATTTCATGGTTGGTGTCTCTGCAGACATTAATAGGCATCCAGCAGCAGGGCCTACCTGCTGTAACTTCCTTTGTGGCTGCTATTCTAACCACTGAAAACAGTCAAATCCCTTCCATTACAGGGAATGACAGGGTTCTTGTTATTAGCAATCCATATGTTCATCTGGACTATCATGTAGCCTGTACCTGCCATGCCTTCTGATTTGGGTTATGGAACTGGTGACAGAAAGCACTTAGTTGAAAGCAAAGAAAGTGAAGAGTCCATGTGGCTCCTCCATCTGCTGCCTCATGTTTCCTCCCTCCCCCACAGTACAGGTGCAGGTATTTTCATACAGGCTGTCTATGCAAACCTCCTTCCTTATTTTTTGTGTTTACCACGAAAACAAAGAGTACAAATGCTAATCACCAACATTTTTCAGTTATTTTTTCTTCTTATAGCAGGTTTCACTTGTGGTGAGAAATCAAAACTTTATCTGTTGGTGCTAATTAGCTTATGTCATGATCTCCACAGCAAATCACTTCTGAAGCACGTTTTTTAGGGAGTTGAGTGAAATGCCAGATGTCAAAAGGTCAGATTAAGACCAGTAATCCAAAAACTGAGATGTAGTCACCCTTTGATACCTTAACATTTCTGCTTAAGCATCTGAGGATACTTAAGAAACCCAAACCTTCACCTTTAACTAAATTGAAATTTCTAAATATCAGTGCTTTAATAGTCTTTAAATAAAAATGACAGTGAAGCACAAATGGACTTCATTAAATCTGGCATATTGCGCTGATAGGACAAACAGAGCAATGAAAGAGAAAACTGAGACTGAAATAAATCACAAGATGTTCTGAGTAAAATGATTAAATTCTCCCCTTTCCCGCCCTTTTCTTTCATGTACATAAGACTCAAGTTCAGTATCACACATCAAGACACTAGCAATTTTTTTAAAGGAATGGACATATTGGTAGGCAGAAGGAATAGCACCACTGTGAGAGTATTACAGCCCTTATTTTGAAAAGATATACATTATGCTTCAGGGCTTAAGTTGTTCTGTTAGTATTAGCAACTGGGGGACGGGCAGAGACAGCACTTTTTTTTTTTTTTTTAATCCATCATGGAACTTCTTACTTTGGCTGCTTGGACTGCTGATCGTGTAAGCTGAAATTGAGGCGGTGGGGAGAAAGAGGGGAGAGAAGGAAAAAAAAAACCTTACAAATTGAATATGGAGTGTGACTGTTGTGTAACAAATGAAAAATGAAGCATAACAGGGTTGTTAGGAAGATGTTAGATGATTCTTCACATAGACACATGCATCTATGAGAGACAAACTATCCTTTCCATTAACCCTTCCCCTCCCTTGTCCCAAGAAACCCACTTATAGTTTGGTTTCAGCAGGTATTACAGCTCTACAATTTTGATATGTCCACGAAGAAAATTGCCTCCACAAGGGATGTTGGGCCTAATCCTCACATTTACCTCATTTAGATTTAGTGATTTCAAAATTATATAGCAAAAGACTAGGAAAGCTTGTTTGTGCTGTTATCCTCTGGGACTTCAACAAAAATTTTCTTTGCATTGCATTCTTCCAGAAAATCATCTCTGTATAACCCTCTGCTATAAGTTCCTGTGCTGAACCATATAGTCCTTGAAACATTTCGGCAGAGAACTAATATATCTGAGATACTTCAGCAAAATTTTCATTGCCAAAGCTAAATTCCTGGACCTAAGATGGAAGATTCTCTTGCCTAAGTGAGTTTAACTGTTAATAAGTACCAAGTTATGCTAAGTTGCTGTGATTCACAAAGTGTCTTTCAGAAAGACATCTGAGTAGCAATCCCGTGTCAGTGAAGCTCTCTTTGTCTTTATTCATCTAGACAGGGATAGAAGTTTCCTTCATTATGAAATTGCTCTTAGTATCTGAGCTAAATAACCCATGGCCACAAAGCAGCTTTGAGGATGCTTTTTACACTTCCTGTCAATCAAAAGAACTCTTCTTTCTCCACAGCAGCAGTTTTGAAAATATGCACAGGTGACCTTATTTCCAGTCTCATGACCTTATTTCTGAGGTCTGTCATCAAGACTTAATTCATTTTATAGTCCTTAGAAAAGCTTTAATAAATATAGGTAAAAGCTTAGCAAAGCATAAGCAAAAGTCACCGATAATACAGACCTGGTTTGGCTTTAGTTATATACATATAGGAAATAAGATGACTAGAAACTGTTGTCAGGTAGGAGAATCAGAAAAAACAAATGATTCAGGGCTTTTTACGGGCAAAGTTTGAAAGGCATTTTAATTCAAAATATACCAATAATTTGTTTTAAAACATTAAATAATTTCAAATCATTAAAATTTAAATATGTGTATTTATTTGTCTTATGTAGTTGAGTAGATTTGTCTGTTGAGTAGATCTGTGGATCATAAGATTTCTCTTATGTAGTTGAATCATATAATAATATTAATTTAACTCATTCAGAGCAAGAAAATAACTGTGAATTAAACACAAGACTATAAGGAGATGCTGTGTTTTAAGATGGTATTTAGCTTGCACTAAACTTACGTTCAGGAACAGGTTCTAGTTTCCATTGAATTCAGTCCCCTGGATCTTTGAAAATGTCTCTCTAAATGGAAGTTATGTGCCTTTCCAATGAAACAGTGACTCATTAGTGATATTCAAGTTAATATTTGAAGTTGCGAGTACAAATATTTCTGGGTTTGTTTATTGTTAAGGCACTCTGATTTTATACTGCTTTTGCATGTAAACTCCCTATTTTATCTGCAGTGCACTATTCTTTATTTATCACTGTACTTGAGATTCTGATTTTAAGTGAAGTTCTTTGTTAGCCTGAGAACCAGGCTTCTTTGGCAGCTGTTGGTTCCCAGGTTTGACTGCAAGAGCCACATTTGCAATAGAATTTCTATCAAGTTAATGACTTTACTGGTAATTTGTATGACCTCGAGTGGCTTTATATTTCTTCTTTGGGAGCTTTTGGTTTAGTGCCTGAAAGTTTTAAGAGTTAGTTTTAAAGCTGGTTTTATTCCTTCTATTTTTTTTTGTTGTATAAATATGTTTTATTTTATATTCATTTATGTGATTTTATTCATTCCATTTACCCATTTTATTTGTGGCTTATTTTTTCTCTCTCTTCAAAGCTCTTGATGTACATTACACCTGTTAAAAATAATTTTTTTAAAATTATTTTTTTAGGGAGTACTCTGAGAACAAATTGACTTTATACTGTTTTCAGCTGAAAATTCTGCCTTTAATTTGGAGATAGTATTTGTCAAAGGGCATAATTTCTCCAGATATCCTTGGAGGACACAGTGCACCCTTATCATAAATTGCTGACTCAGAACCAGAAAAATCTTCAATGTGTTCAATAAATATTTGCTAGCATTTACATTTCATGACCTCCAGCAAAACCAAGATGGAAAATGCACCCAGTAATCACAGGTATTTCGCAGGACCACTTGATTACTGTGTTCCTTTCTGGGTTTCTATGCCCCTTTCTAACACAGTGTGGGGGTCAGTGGAGAGGCCGCCGCGTTATCCCAGACAGCGTCCCGTGCCAGGAGTCGCTCCGGCGGTGCTGCTTGGCACACGGGCACACACGGCTCTCCCACCCGTGCCGATGGAGGCACAGAGCGCACGCTCGCACTGGGCTGGATAGCTCAGGCGTCACCAGAGGCCAAGAGCCAGGAGGGGCTCTTCGTACAGAGCTCCGGAGGGTTTATTGCCAAACCACAACGAAGGGTTCCATGGCCAAAAGAGAGCGAGCTGAGGGCCGGGACACACTTACACGGGGGTGCAGAAGGGAGGCGGGGTAATGCAACAACAACCAGTGGGGAGAAGGAGGGGGCGGAGTGGGGGCTGGATTACGACCCTTTAAGGGATACAAGGGGTGTCTGGCAGCTGGCCAACCAGACAGACCGAATCTCCCTAGAACCACAAAACCTGATGGGAGCGGCTTTTCTCACCCTGACTCTGGGGGTGATCTTAGAGTTCGGAGCTGGCCCACCCGCGGGCCTCTCCTGTACCTGGGCTCTTTGGCCCCTCGGCCATTATAGCTGCTGGCTCAGCCGCCACAACATCCTTCTTGGTTTGCTTTTGTATTGTCTAATCTATCCATCCAATCCACACTATGTACATAAAATATATGTAAGTATTTAAATTAAAAATTCAGCATTGTGTTAGAAAAGCTACTGTTGGGAAAAATCCTCTCACAGAAGCAAGATCTATATTGAAAAGACTGTCTTCTCTTGCACAGAGGGGGAAAAAGTCATTATAGTGACATTTGGTGTTGTGCAATAGGAAGAGTAGAATTAGGAGAAATGTATATAATAAGTCCCTTCATGGACTTAAGAAGAAACAGTGAACGCCAGTGACTATTTCAAAATGAGGAAAGAAGGTCAAGGGTTGTCAACATGTGTAAGACTTTTATGCAAAGTAGGAACTGAGCTATTCAGCCTTGCCTGGACTAAGTATGACGAAAAATTTTTGGGATACTCTAACTTAAAAAGATAGAATGAGGGAATGGAACTCATGGTTTTTAAAGTCCTCCTGTTATCTCTTGGGGACACTTATAAGGTAAAATAGCAGTGTACAGCCCTGATAATTTTCAGAACTTACATATGCTGGCATACAGCTGATGTAGCTGTAGTGAGTGTGTCACAGCTCACAGCTGTGTTACCCACATTAGTAAATAATACAGTCAGTGCAACTACTGTGCCAGTAAATTTGTGGGATTAGTCTCATATTTCTGTATCTGGTGTAGATACTGAGCCACTGAAATGATTCCATATATACTGAAGCATAACTGGTATAGATCACTCACTAGAATAAATGATGTCATGAAAGGCATCCATGAGAGAGAGAGAAATGGATGTTGAAGCAAAAGGAGTAACAATATAAATTTTAAAGTAAGTATTAGTTTTTAAGCAGTGATAAATCTAGCAGTGGCTTTGGTCAAGTGCTACTCAAAAGTCTCAGGCTAATGGGAGTTGAATGGCTCTTCAGCTCCAGTACTGGACGTCAGTATTTGGGTTATAGGAATCTGATTTGAATCACTAATGGTATCTGTTCTTGACAGCCTTGGATCTTCAAACAAGTTTTCATTGCAGCACAAGGAAGGTAAAATCCAGGAAGAGACCTGATGTGTACTGAAGTCAGAAATCTGATGGTTAAGAATGCTGCTAGGGTAAGGTGATGACATATTGTTACATCCATTTCCCTCATGTAAAACTACAGTTTTAGGGAAGTGGCAGTGCCATGGACTCTCAAATTCACTCTGTCAGTTTTAAAAGGTCATTATTTATATTACTGAGCACTGGATATTCCATACAATTTACATCATGACTCTTCACACTTTCAGTTGTCACCTTCAGGGAAAGTATCTCAGATATAACTGGCCTTTGATAGCTATTAAATCTTGCATGTTGCAGGACTGCACTCAGACCATGTTCTTCTCAAAAAGATTCAGAAGCCTGTTTAAAAAAACATATTAAAATGCTGGGCTGAATATATTTACAGCTTTTTAATTGTCATATTAGCCTATAAGAATTTGATGTCCTATGCAGTTACATGAATGGACTGGTTTTCATTTGGAAATAGAGTTTTGTGGTGTGTAGGCTGCTTTCCCAAAATCTCTGGACCTGTCAGGTCTTGTGCATCCTGTGCCCATGCTACTAAGTAAAGGAGGGGCAAGAAGGGGCCATTAGTACTCAGTATAAATGCAAATGTCTGGATCATGTCTGAATATCTTAGGACTTGTCTCCTCTATGGAAGAGCTGCCATGAAAAGAGCTATGTGAAGGGAACTGAAGCAAAGGCAATGTCTAACGGTGGCATGATGCGGATGACTGGGGATCCACTCCCTCTTCCATCTGTGTATTTTTTTTCTTACATTGCTTGCTCAACTTTCTAATGAAATCAAAGTTATTTTTATGTATAATTTATTACTGAGTTTTTACTATTACATTTATCACAAAAAGAACAAAAATATGGTTAAAACAAAGCTGTAATTAACTTACAAGATCAATGATTCCCATTAGTCTCATCAGCAGATAGATTTAGTGGATAACCATTTTTGTTTTGATTATATGGCTGTAGCTGAAAGATACTCCATCATTTTAATTCCTTCTTGATGAAATTTAAGGAGGCACTCCCAGACACAGTGTTTTAAATCATGAGAGTGCTGATCTGGTGAAAGTATCTGTGGATCATAAATTTACACTAGATTTTTTTGTTTAGAAGATGAACTAAGGGATTAAATCTCGCTGAATCCTCCAGAACAGAAAGGTTGTAAAGGAACTCTGAATCCTCCTTGATCTCTCAAAGAAGTTGCGTTGTAGAGTGTGGCCACTTGTTAAAGGGCATACAAGGCTGGATACCTGTCTTCTTAGAAGAAAAAGCCTTGTAAAGATGGACAATTTTGAAGGACAAAGTGTGGGGATTTGAGGACACAGAGTTGTAGAAGGAAAATGAGGATTTTTAGTCAAAGCCTTGAAGGTTCAGGAGCCATTTAAAAAGTTGGCTTTATTTCTATTTATGATAAAAATCTGTGGTCAGAGAGAGCTATGCTAATTGCATCATTTTAGTTCTATCACTGGTGCTCCTTTATTTCTGGTAAAAAATCCAATAAATCCAATAGTCTCAGGAGATCTGTCTGCAGTAGAGATGCATTATTTTATTCACACGTTTTCTCAACTATGTAACTGTCTTGGGGTGACTTTATGATGTGTATCCCCTATCGCCTGTTCTATGCCCAGACATGAATCCTGTGCGTTTTATATAGCTTTAAGTTGGATTTGGGAGAGGGGGGAGCAGCAGCCAGGCAAACTTTTCAAAACAATTTGTGCTTCAAGGACTCTCCACTCCTCTGGGTTCTGCTGCGGTGGCAAGAGGGAGGAAGCACCCTTCCTGCTTTTAGCCCATCTCGGCTCCTTTTCTCAGCAGAAAGATACAGCCTGCTAGCTGACGCAAATTTTCTGTTCTCTGGGACTTTGGTTTCTTCTTCTTCTCTTCTGGACTGTTCATCAACACCAGAACATCATCTGGGAGGCCCAGAGGGGCACACGCTGAACCCCAGCTGTGGAAAGGTGAGAGACCACACCCACAGAAACGACTCTGAAATTTACCGGGTTCTCTCTACAGTGAGAGGTTTTGTTATTTAGCCTTATTCTTTTCCCATGCCTGCATGCACTGTGTCTGTTAAACAATTTGGGGTTTTTTCACTTTTTCCTCCGAGGAAATTATTTTCCTGAACCTGGTCATGGAGGGGCAGCTGATACCTGCCTTCTATCAGAGGACATTTTTCCTCCAATTTGTCTCAAACTGGGACAGTAACCAACACTTTCTCAGGAGAAATCAGATGAGAAAGCAGACTGTGGAACTTGAAGTGGTATCACTAGTACGTTTTTGGACGCTGACTTTTAACATCCAAGTCAGTGCACAAATAATTTGTGTCCTTCCACAGCATAGTTTGAGTGTGTTTTGCTGAAAGCAGAATCTCGTCATATTGAAAAATCACAGATTGAGAGTGAAGGGGTAATATATTGAGAGAGTGTAGAGTAGTTATCATTCGCGACGAGTGATAAGAAGACAATGAGATAAAATAACTGAGCCTTTTCTTTCTTCCATAAATTCATACATATTTATGGGAAAAGGATGATCTTAAAGTTATTTCGAGTTTCATAGATTGTTTTGTTTATGTTCAGCTATAATCCTTACAGTTTTATGAAAGTACCTCATGCTGTGTCCCTTATTGTAAATCATCAATGCCATGAGTTATCATGAGATAAGTAAGACTAAGATTACATTATCCCATTGGTATCACATGCTTTTGCTTTGCATTATTCATTTAATACATTTTCATTTGGGACAGATTTTTTAGAAAGCTATTTCTTTAGTTATAGTAAGTGTGGATATGAGATATGTTGATTTGAGCTTTTACAGATGTTAGTAGATAGAACGAATATGTAAGAAAGAACTGCAGCACTAACTGCACCAGTTTTAGTATAAAAATTGCAAGTCGGTCAAATATTGCAGCAATTACTTTGGTTAGTTAAAAGTAGGGAAATGGAAACTTGCTTAGAAATATTTATAAGTTTAGAATGGGATATGAGAGAGTATATACAATCCAGTTTAAGGATAACAAGGAGTATGAGAAGGTAGAATACAGTAATAACCTGTCCAGAATCAGGCTTGGATACCAGTGACAAAATAATGAAGAAAAATACCATGGTAATGTCAGAGATGGTTAATGATCAGCAGCTCAGTTTTATTTCTAAACCGAAGGTGGGTTGGTGGAACATGGCTGTGACACACAGGGTGCACTTTTTTTTTTTTTGTGGTAAGTACTCAGTGTGTGTCTAAGACTGACCAGGCAAACCTGCTGTGATGTATTCCACAGAAGGTTTGTGACAAACTCTCCAAGTCTTGTGACTGGAAAAGATGATAGAGAAGTTAAAGACCATCGTCTTTAACTGCTTCAGAACTGCTGGTCCAGTGCTGTTGCAGTGGGGTCTCCTGCAGCCTTCCCAGAAGACAGCTTGGCCCGTGGAAAGAATATGGGGATGATATTTTTATGGATGTTCAGAGATGTTTTATTTCTCCCAGCCCATGGCTGGGGAGCCTGGACCAGACTCACAGGAAGCGCTCAAGCATCATAACCTAAGTACAGGATTCTCCGGGTGGGGGTACATTTGAAATGGCCAGTGAAGACCCGAACTGGGGTACATGTGACCAGGGAGCAGGGGGAAACCCCATATGTCCCAGACCGTGCTTTCACTCCAGGGCCCCCCCACCACGGGGGGAACCTCCACACAGTGCCTCATAACAGTGCATTGTCTCCTCAGCAGTTGTTTGAGCTGCTGTAGATATTCGGCTTGCCTGCGTGGAAGAAAGGAAGGATTGCTTTTCTCAACAGGAGAACAGATTATCACCGCAATTCTGCAATGTTTTTAAAAGACAAGGATGCAACATATTTCTAGGTTAAGCCTGGCTTAGCATGTGCTCCCTTGTTTTCTAGTCTATTTGTCTAAAAGAAGCCTTAATGAGGAATCCAGAAAACCAAGGAATAACTACTAAAAGATGACAATACTTTGATGAAGAGTATGCAAATGTGAGTGTGGGCTCAGGCTGTGTAGGCATTGATTACAGGATCTAAAACTAGTGCACTGCAGAGTTTTATGAGCTGAGCAAGGACCCCAGTCCATGGTCAGAATTTGCCAGAGACCATGGCTCTGGACAATCAGATGGAAAATTCTGACTGAGTTGTGTTTATCCTCATTTGCCTGGGAAGCACTAGGTATTCTGACTGAGGTTTTTCTACCCCTGATACTGTGAAGATCAGGTATTGGTCATAATATCCAATAGAATATGGGGGTTTTGTTCTGGTGTTTTTTTTTTCTGTTAAAGGACATTTTGGGCTTAATAACATAATAACCAGAACTTTTTTGATCTTCAGACAAAAAATTCTAATGTGCTTTATTTTCAATTCACACCCTTGTATCTGAAATGAGAGGGGATGTGGAGCCTTGTTTGAATCTTAAATCTATAGAAGCTAAATGCAAGAAGGTTAGCAATGTTGAGAAGATTCACCCATCTTTTTACTTTACAAAGACACTAGAGACAAACGTGAAATCCACTTTCAGGAAGGGAAATTTTTGTAAATTACACCTCGTGCTCCACAGAAAGTGCAGCTGCAATTGGTATCCCACCCTCAAAGATCCATTAAACTGGATGTAACAGAAGTTTCCAGACACAGACATACAGTTGTTCTGTGGGCCTTGGTGCATTAATGCATTTGATTCAAACACAGTAGGAAAAGGTTCCAGTTTGGAGATTAAAAGAATTTGCTTAAACTCATTTAGCTGTTCAGAGACCTGAATGTGCTGTCTTGGCACAAAACACTGGATCAATGCTTTTTAAAAATTTTTCACTGTAATTTAGATATTTGTAGTAGAAATGCAAAAATATATTAACATTTTACAGAAAATATGTTAAGAAAGAAAATACTAAACAGGTAAGTATTTTGCTTGTAATTTTTAAATATGGTATTGGAGATTTTATTTTCCCAAAATTAATCGGGACTTGAAGAGCAAAGAAAGGAAAAATTATGCTAATGATCATTCTAATAATAATTGCTCTCAATTGTTGTGGATGAGTGGTTTAGGTCACTTAGGGGTGTGTGTCCTTCCTAAAGATATAAATATTAAGCATGTAGGTGATTTTCAGCATAATCTTAAGAATCACGATAAAAGTAGTTTAGCATTCTAGAAATTCCTGTCTACAGAGCTTACACAACCTGCCCATCAGAATCCACCGATGAATTCATCTATCACTTTGAGTTTGTAATCACCAGTAACGAGCACTGCCATTCTCTTTGAAAATCTAAAGGCCATTGCACTGTCTCTGCCCTGTGCATGCCAAACTTCCCAATAGCTAAGACTGAACTGTGAATTGTGTAAAGCTTTCCTGGAGCTACTCCCTAATTTTATAAGTTGCGATATTGGTAATGATACATATTTTTGGCATGAAAATTTGTAAGTAGTGACATATTTATCTACGTTGTTATGTGTGACAATAGTAGTGCTGTTTGCGAATGTAAAAGCATGCCAGTTAACAGTTCTCAACTAATTTAAGGGTTGAAGTCTGTGTGCACAACGGATAATTGGATTTGTTAATGCAGATAATTTCTGCAAGAATTTATGCTTATCTGTCTTAAAGAAATGATAAACCAGGGGAATAAAGATTTCTATTCTTACCGGATAGAACTGCATGTCTGTCAGGGCTGCTAAATTTCACCTCACAAAATAAATTTTCTAAATAACTTTTTAATATATGCTTGCTTAAATGTGGAATTTCTGAATTGTATAGCTGTATCTCTAGTCTTTTACACTGGATTACAATGTGCCCCCAAATCTATTTCTCTTTTCCTTATGAAATATAAGTTCCCTAGAGGAAAACATAGGAATATCTCCCATATGGCCCACTTATGAAGCTACAGAATAACTACTAATTTTCATTATTAAATGAATTTATCTGCATTCCATATAAACATAGTACTTTATACAGATACGTGGACAGCCTACAAAATATACTGGGATATAGCAATACTATATATGAGATACAGTTTAATACTGAAAACTTTATTTATTTGTTCTTATTTCATTAGGCTGCTAAATCTCAATGACAATATATTCAGATAAAAACAAAGAATGCAGCTTTTTACTCCTACTGTCCAATGACAGGAATAATAATTTAAAAAGCCAGTGAATATGTCAAATAGAAAAGAACAACATGAATATTTTCAAAATTAATTAATGAATCCCTATTTCCTCATTTTATCTTTGTTCTATTATAGATGCTTGTTTTACTTTGCCTATTTCCTTGAATTCTTAGATATTCAATCTGCAGAAGACAACTTTCCCCATTTCTAATCTAATGACTGCATCTATCACTTCTGCTGAAGCTTCCTATATTACACTGTTCATTCTAATACTTGAGTTGTATGTTATGTAAAGATGAAAAAGCTATCAGCATTGAATATTAGAAGATTTTTTCGGTCCTTATTTAAAAATTTGTTTCATCTGGTGAGTGTATAACATATGACAGAGGAAATCTGACAGTCAACTCAGCAAGATACCTCAAATTTGGCCTAGTACTCAAGCCATAATTCCTTTCATCCTTCTTGAAGCTGATGCATGTATTGTATTTTTCATGTCGAATTCTCTCTGACTGTTTACCCCCTGGTATCCCTGCCTTTGTTATTGTGAGGGCTCCAGGAGAGGCCCCTAGGAAAAAAGCAGTCACATAATTTCTCTTGGTAAGTATCTTTTTTTAATTTTCCCAGACTCCTGCTACTATAGAAGATATTGGTTAACTATAAGAAAAAAGCTGTTCTATTTTTTCCCTGGATAAACAGAAACAAACCCCAGTATCAATTTGTTCTGTGCTGTAACACTGTCAAGATAAACATACAGCTATATGTCACATGGTTGTTATCACAATGACCACTTTTTATATTTCAGCATTGGACTAGTAAGGTAATTAACAACACTCAAAATTACAGAGAAAATGTTTCTCTTAATCAGAAAATGCATGCATTTCAACCAAATACCTAATTTATACCTTATTCCTGAAACTGTACTCACCAAAGCAACTAGACTAACTAGGTGGATATCAATGAGGGGCCTGTTTATTTTTTTGTGGAGGGTGGGGAGAACAATACCCTGGTATCTGGTATGAGTGTGCTATTGTAACTCCTTTGACATTAGGAAGAACTGCAGAACCTGATGCTGAATCCTGTTATTTAGCACACATAATTTTTAATCTTTCTATCTCAATTAATGCAAGCTGTTGAAGGGATGATGCCAATACCAGATGAATTTTACAGGGATTATGATTAGTAAGACTTTCATAGGAAGACTAGAAAAATCTTGTGAGACTGGGAACTTTGAGGTGATAAACCTGAAGCAGGTCATTTCTCCATTTACCCCCATGAGGGAATGCAGCTCAGATAGGTGGTTTTAGAGCTGTACCTTTCACTGAAATTTGGTTGTGTTTAATTTTGCATGGAGCTTATCCAGTCACTTGATAGTTTAACAGAAGTAGTTAATAGCTATTCCACTTGTCAGAAAAGGAAAATCTGAGCATGCTGAAAACAATCATATCTATTAAACCAAATGCTCAATTTTCACAGAAGAAGGACTTCAATTATCTATTGTAAGTTATTGCTTATCAGTGACATTGCTGATAATTGCTATATCTCTAGGTGGCAAGTAATAATTTCTTCTTGAAAAATGAATGTTGGGAATGACTGTGTATTGTTTAGCAAATGCACAGCAGAGCAGTCTTAAAAATCTGAATTTTCATACTGTTCTAAGGTTATTGGACTACTTTTTGATTTAAGTTTTACTGATGGATGAATAATTAAATGATTATCATCTTACTGTGATAATTCCTGTCTTCTGTATTTTATTTCTATCATTAAATCTCAAAGCAATTTGCAGTGGAAGCCTGTATTATTATTACTGCTTCCCAGGAAAAGGAGAAGTAAAGTGACTTGTCCAGCATACAGGGGCTGAACTAGAAAGGGACAGATAAGTGCTTAAGTTCTGTTGTCTAATGGGGCAAGATGTCTCCTATGTACAGGAGAGCGCAGAGGGGAAAATCCTATTTGTTTCGTCTTAATTATGCCATAGGTTAGATCATTGCTTAAGAAAAAAACCCAGTGGTCAGATTCAACAGCAAATACTGGATATAGAGTGACTAAAAGCTTGGAATGATTAAGCACTTACTTAGACTATATGGTGGTTTTATGCACCTATGTTATGCATCTGCCATCATTTACCAGGATTTTAACTGGGATATTTTAAGAAAGAACCAAGACCCCCTTTTAATTTTCTTAGGTTCTGATTGGGTGCTCATGCTTTAGTTAAAACAATATCCCACATATTATTATATTATCCCATATATAATTATTCAAAATAATGATGAAGTTTATGTATTTACTGTAGTAGACTTGAGTAAATGGGACAGTCTTCTGAAAATGCAGTTTTCTGAGTTAATTAGTGAAAGAAAATTCATCCTTTCTTCTGCTCATTGCTAATTTTCCTCTTGGTAAAAAATTCAGCAGCTCTCTATGAGAGCCACTCAAAGAACAGTGTGCCCCTTTGGCACAGACTAGTAAACAAGTCCCACAGAGCTTAGAAGATTATCAGCTGCTGAGGAAGCAGACGTTTGACTGTGAGCCTGTAGACATACTCAGCAGGGTGCATAAAATAAGGTAAAAATAATTGTGCCAATGTGTCTGGTTGAGAAATTCAAAATTCCAGCAAGTGAGAAAATAAACAAACATATGAGACAGAAAATTGGAGTAGCATCAGAGTGAGGTAGTTTGTGGATAGCTGCTTGAGAGTATATTTCTGCTGTTTGAAAAATTTTGCAGAGAGGAGCAAAAGAATTGTATTGTGGATATATGAGAGAAAAGAAAGAAAAATATGGGGAAAAAAAGTTGTAACTGAAAGTATAGTTTAAAATTTTTGTAGATGGGAGAGAGAAACTGAAATAATGGCATTACTCTTCAATAGGTATGAAGCAACACAAATATCAGTGTACAGATTTTGGTAATTTATACCAATATTTGTACTTACCCTTGCTAAACTCTAACCCAAGTATGAAAATAATGATCCTATATCAATTATAAATCGTGAGAGGAAAAGAAATTCATGAACTAAAGTAGTAAAGAAGTCACCTTAGGTTTTTACGGGTCTTAAGAAGATATATTCCATAGCTTTTAGCTCATATACTGCATGAAGTGTGAGACTCCCCACAGTAGTGCCTTTGAAACTCTAAAATTTGCACTAGAGTAAGAGGAGAAGTGTGGAGAATGTGTTGTACTGAGATCTCAAAAGTTAAAGGCCGACATTTGTCAGGCTGAGGCTCCCAGGACATGGGTGGTGCCAAGGAGAAAGTTGTGGAGGGAGCAATGTTGGGGCAGTGCCCTGCCCCCTTGACATGCCTGGTGTGGTTCCAGTGTCCCTGGACCTCTGGGCTTTGTGGTTTTCTCCACCCTAACCCTAAGTGTAACCCTCACCCTAATGGGAGCATTAAAAGCAGCCCATTTGCGAGGCCGTGGTTCCAAGGGCAGCACGGCACAGTCACAGCCTTGCTCCANTCCCTCCACATCTTTCTCCTTGGCGCACCACTCATGTCCTTGGAACCTCAGCCTGACAAATGGCTGCTTTTACTGCTCCACTTAGTGTTAAGAGTTGCGCTTCGATTTAGGGTTGAGAAAACCATGAAGGCTAGATCTCCAGGGACACTGCAAGCAGTATGCAGCAGAAGAAACTGAATTTTGAGACCTTCAAGCTATTTAAATACTACTCACAAAACCTAATCCGTGCAATGTCAGGGCAAATGGTAGGTTGTGTCCAGTGAATGGTGGCCTTGGACAACATTTATGTAAAACCTCTGTGTGGGTCTGTCACCCTACTGTGATGGGGTATGAAGGCACAAATAAGGCACAGGTATTCTGAGGAACAGTGTGATCCAGGGAGTGTCTTGAGGGCACATCTGGAGTTATGCTGACAAATTAAAGGAAGCAGATCTGGGCTTGCAGGCATCTTAAGTTCCTGCTTCAGTGGAATAGCAACCAACACAGTCATAGAAAAGAGCCAGAGCACATATGGTGCGCCTCAATATGTAAGTCTGCTCTTTTCAGTCATGGAAGAAACCCAGAGCAGAAAGATGAGAAAATAAATATTATGTGAGGAAACTGTAAAATGAGAAGTCAGGTAATATTTGAACAGCTTTGTCGTCTATTTTTACCTTGTACATACTCACTCCAGATTATCCATTCAATGTACTTTGATGAATATTCCTACAGATTGTCCACAGATTGTTGTTGCTGTGAGTTGCTTGATTTCCTCTTTTGCACAAGGTGCCTTGACTGTGCTGACAGCTACTGCTCCTGTAGCACTGCCTCACTGCTTTCCTTGGTATCAGTTTGGCCTTACATCCATATGAAACAAATAAATCACGAACATATGATTAATTTGGTTTTCTTTTCTTCACTGAGTTGCCCTCTTTCTGCATGTTGCTGCAAGTTTCCTTTTGCTTTTCGTGTCTACTAAGTCTTTCACTTACCAGAAAGAGATCAAATACAAATACAAATAAATGAACTTTTGTGACATGCAAAATCCTCTTGTAGATTGTCTTCTCATTTGCAGTAGATTTTGTATAATTTCCTTTTCTACAACATTCTAGAAAGCAATGCACAAACATATTTGGGCTTATTTGGATTTACTGGGATCACCAATACATGGTGATATGGATTTACTGAAGTGAGTCTGACAAAATGTCGCTTGACAATTAAGAGATTGAAGCATCTTTTTCATATGGAGAGTCTGAGAACTGTAACTGTTCAACCTGGAGAAGAGAAGGCTCAAGAGGGGACCTTGTCTGTGTATGTTCCCTTTTTGTGGAAGTGAATGAAGACAAGAGAACCAGGATCTTTTCAGCAATGCCCACTGACAGGACAAGAATCAAAGAGCACGAATGAAAAAATATGAAATTCCATGTTAACACAAGAAAGAGATGTTTACTCTGAGGGTGACCAAGCACCAGGGCAGATTGCCAGGAGATCAGCTGGACATACTTCTGGGTAACCAGTTCTAGGTGGCCCTGCTTGAGTAGGAGAGTTGGACTTAGATGACCTCTGTAGGTCCCTTCCAACCTGAACTAGTCTATGAATCTGATTTTGTGCAGTTCTTTTTGCTGTTTTTTCTAATCAATACTTGCCTGAAAAGAAAACTAATATTACATGGTTATTCTGTAATTATTTGTTAGCAAGCAATCTTTCTCTCTTGTTTTAAGTTTTAAGTTTCTCTCTTGTTTAATGTTTTAAGTCTTTTTCTCCTCTTCATTACATCATATTTAGAGTTCCATGAGAATATTTTTCCAGAATAATTCCATATTATCTTTGTATCTTCATCTTTTTTTCAGGGAACTGATCTTAATAACACTTATAAGCCTCTAAATGTAGACATCAAATTCCACAGAGTCAAGGACCTGATTAATTTGTTCTAGCAAAACCACTTAAGAGTCCTGCAATAAGCTGGCTGTTCTAGTCTTTTCTAAAATAAACAATTGTCAGTAGATGTTTCTCATCTGCATGTTAAAATAATGTAACATATGTGTGGTCCCTTCCCTTCTGTACTTTTTGTTAACTCTTCAGAACTTTTGTTCTTCAGGATCAGTGCTGTATTGATGGGAAATTTTCCCACTGTATTTCAGTCCACCTGTTTTACTAAAGAGATTTAGTAAAACTGAAAATTCTGATTTTCAATTTTTGTGTCAGGTAATTTTATACAGCTCTGAATCAAGTAATAGTACCCATGAATGATTGTCTGTAGTTCTGATTAAGGGTTGCACACTTTTCCCCATGCTTCAATTCTGTGCTCTTCATAGCATTTCTGGGAAGCTGAATAAGGACTCTTGTTGGGCATTTCTTTGATCAAGAACTGAGATAACTCAGCTTTATACAGAATTTGAAAGCAAATCTGGATGGCTCTAGGGGTTTTTTTGAGTATAGATTTTTATAGTTGTTTCCTTATTTTATTTCAGAGATTATGAGTTTTCAGAATAATGGAGCATATGCCAGAAGAAAAAGGAGCTACTTACACCATATTTGCTATGTTGTTCCTAATATCAAATTAGCAGTTAATGAACTTGAGTAGTTGAATATTTGATGTGAAACTGAAGTTACCGAAACTATTCAGGCTTTTGGAAATATTAATATTTACAGTTCCCTCTATCTAAAGCAGAACAGCTTTGACATCAGTAGTTACGCTCCTTTGTCCCCACAGCCTATTTATATGTCTTTGAAAGACATTGAAGGTGACTCCAGTTATCCCATGACTGAAATGTGAGACATGGCAGGAAGTAGCCTAGCTCACCTACATATGCAATCACACAAAACAAAAATTATTTGCATGTATTACATGAATTTTGGTCTTTGGTATAATCACAGGTTGAAATAAGAAAGACATGAGACTGACATGAAATATTTTCACACATCAAATAGAATGGAGAGTTATTTTCACTATCTTTAAAAATTGTCCATTGTCAGACTTTAACACATGGTTTTATTTATCATATGAACTTGGAATAAATTGTATTTCTTCCCCTTAGTCTTACCATAAAAAGAAAAAAAAATCTGTGATAGTATGTTGGTTTTTACATATATTGGAATACTTCACTCATGTTCTTGTTATCATGACACAGAAACAATACTCATTCTATGGGTCAGTATCCAGAGTGAAAATGCCTGAAGGAATTTGTTCCTTTATCTGATCATACAAGTGGGACAATCTAAGCAGAGTATCACCAAATGGAATGGCAGTGATAACCACTGATGAGGATAAGGAGAACATGAGAGGTTTAAACACTATATTGAACACTAAAAAGGAAAAGAAACATATAACTTTGGAAAAATTGAGCAAGAAGTCAAGTTGTAACTTCATTTGAAGTAAAAGATAAGAGTTTTAGAGTTTTTGTGCCTGTTGATTTATCTGAAATTGGTTTCCCACTTGCTTGAAACAATATGGAAGAAGTCAGTCATCTAAATGTGCACTGTGGTGCAGTAGAACAGATGCTTTATTTCAGTGTCCTAAGGCTCATGGGACTCAGCATATGGGACTCATGGCTCCCTGAATTAAGATAACCAGTCATCAGCTCATGGAAGGCTTTTCAGTACAGTCAGGCATTCTGGTGTGATCTGGGAAGATATATTCTAACTGAGATACTGATCTACTTTTATACTTGGGTGCCTAAAACGAAATAAAAGTAGACTTCATCTAAATGAAAATATCCTATATTTCGGGAATATCTAAAGGACCTGTATTTGGAAAAGGAGACTTGGATCTTCATTGAAATGTAAGTTTGTATTCATAATATGTCACAAAACATGGTTTCTATAAAAATGTGCAAGTATATTGGTTTAACTTGGAAATGGAACCAGTTAAGGTGGTCTCTTTCTTCATAACATGACTTCA